>VOMN01010027.1:0-27237 GCA_014899125.1 Orchestia grillus
TGTGTCTCGTGCCAGCCACTACTGTGTCTCGTGCCAGCCACTACTGTATCTCGTGCCAGCCACTACTGTCTCATGCCAGCCACTAGTGTCTCAAGCCATGCCGGCCATTGCTGTGTCTCGTGCCATGCCAGCCACTACTGTGTCTCGTGCCATGCCGGTCATTGCTGTGTCTCGTGCCATGACGGTCATTGCTGTCTCGTGCCATGACGGCCACTACTGTGTCTCGTGCCAGACTTTAGCGATTTTTGTGCCAGACTTTATCGTGTTTCGTGCCAGACTTTATCGTGTTTTGTGCCAGACTTTATCGTGTTTCGTGCCAGACTTTAGCGTGTTTCGTGCCAGACTTTAGCGTGTTTTGTGCCAGACTTTAGTGTGTTTTGTGCCAGACACTACTGCCTTTCTTGTTGCTAATCACCCTTTTCAAACAAGACTTCGGAAAAAGCAGCCACTGGAGTGTGTTTTTTGGGAAAGCGCTACCGAGCGCTGACCGTGTTTGACACTGTGCGATTGTTCGAGTGGATCCTTTATAGGACGGTAAGCAATGTCCTGCAAAGTTCTGTGTGACCTTCACCGTAGTGTAAGCGCTTTTTGCAGAGCGCTATTCCACAGTCAATATTGACACAAGGGGAACTTAATAACGAACGCTACCATCTTCTTTGAGGACGTGTCCTTCGGTCCATACACTGTTTCGCGAAAATTGATTTTCGATGCATCGCTTAATCACATCTTCGCACAGCTGTCGACTTGCCCTTGCACCTAAACATTGCTTGTTCCACCTTTGTCTATTTCAAAAGTTTCAAGGCTCGTTTTTACTTCAAATAGTGTATTTTGTTTCAAGATCTTCCTGTGGCTTAAGCTTTCCTCGGTCTTGTATATTGAAACATGAAGCACGAATTTCAAACTTCTAGTATACAATACCGAGCAAAAAGATCTGAACTCTGATAAGAAAAATTTGAAATCTGTTGTAAACTCTATTACAGAATGTAATGGAATGTGACATTATAGGGAAATGTAGTCATCAATGTATACTAAATTTGTTCAAAGTATAGAGTTTGTTGTATAAGGTTGGAAAAGTCATAGCAATAATTCTAAAACACTTGTGAAAAATAGGTCAACAAAAGGGTCTGAGAGATGAACAAAATCCCAAAATTTAGAACCATTGTCAAACAAAAAAATCGGAATCAATGTAAATCTACGAATGAAATGGGACGAGCCTTGGGCTGGATTTTCTGGAAGAAAAATGGAGTTATTTCAGTTTCGTTCAAGCTGTTAACATCCAAGACCAAATTAGAACCAGAATTACTTACATGATAAAAAGAACAAATTTCAATGTTGGTTCTGTGAGGCAGTTTTTTTTACTTCAGTGACGTGGTTCCTGTATTAATAGCTTACCAACTCCGAATAATTGCCTTCACAACAACTCCATACTTGCACTGGTGTGTTTCAACATATCTGGGCTGGATGAAGGACAGATAGCTGAACACGTTCAAGTACTCCATTTTAGTGCTAACTTTTAATGCGAGGAGCGCATCAGCTAGAGTGGGCTACAGATTTGTGGAAAATATCTCTAGAATATCAAGGGCTTAACTGGGTAGTTCGCCAGAGCCGAACCGTCCAAATAAACCATGATCGAATTTTATACCAAAATTAACCGTTTACGTAGGAAAGCCATAATGCAAATGAAGTAGAATTTTTCTACGTTTTGCAGTCATGCTCTCAGTTTACTAGTACGTTAGCAACAGTGTGGGTATGAAAGAAGTTAATATTACGGGCAAAACTTGTATCCAATTAGAGCTGATGATGATGCCGAACTCAAAAACTAAGCTCCCTCGGTCAGCGAGCGGCCGATGATGGCAGAGCAGATATCAGCCCTGGACGACGCCTGATGATCGCCCACGTTCTCATTTCTATCATCAGTCACGACCACTCAGTTTTAAAAGTGGGTTTCGCACACTGCATACAGCTTACGCAGTTGTCCGAGTTCCCAGCAGAGGGCATAGAATAGGCCGTAGGGTTAGGCTCGTTTATCATTTGCTATGGGAACTGGCGTCCCCAAAAGGACACAGTTAAGTTGCCCCAGCTCGTTTGGCCTTCGGGACTTCTATCTTTCGTGCCCATTCTCCGAAGTGAGTTTTCATGCCTCGCCTTCTTCGCTAATATTGTTTCTTTTCTTCCTCTTCTTTCTTAACATGTTTCTATGCGCGGAGAATCCTGTGTGGAATCATACCTTACTTAGATTAAACGGTTTTTAAATCTCGTTCTAAAGAGTTCGTTCTTTCTGTTCTTTTGAGTTCGCTTTCCATGTGGCTAGGGAGCTTTAAACTAACTAACTATAATCTGAGTTTACTCTCACTGTGCTTAGTGTACTCTCAATGTACTCGGTGCATGCGTATGCTACTGAGCTTTTTGTGACATGTTTCATATGACCCTCTACGGTGTCGTAATTAGTGCATATCTTTTATGGTCTTTGATTTTTTACAGTAGAATAAATTTGATGAATTAGAGGAATAAAGTGTGGAGTCACCTGCGATTCTGTGAATAAAATAGTTTTATTGTTTCTGTATTGCTTTTGTTTGGCATACTTTTTCAATGTTATCTGAGAAAAAGTTCCAACATTATGGTACACTAAATAACGACTTCGGAGCCTCTCCGCAGAAGTTGGAATTATGACCCATTTTCTGCGGAGACTTTTCTCCTTCACATAATTAACTACGACGCCGTGTGTCCCAACTGACACTATCAGAATATGATAATGAGAGTAGCAGGAGAAGGTCTTGTATGCCGGGCTCTGATATCCTTGTCTTTGTGGAGGAGACCTGCCAGCGACCAAATGTCTGTCATTCATTTAAACTATGATGAAGTTCCACGATAGGAAATAATTTCTGATTATTTGTCCAACTTCACGGCGGTTATAATCGTACGTATCGTTCACTCGTAACATTTCGAGTTTTTGTAAAAATTTGGGGTTTCTTAGTTCAGCGAAATTGTTCAGGAAGAGTAATTTTGTATTACTTCAAAAGCTATTGGTGTTTTTCATGTGAATGAATCGATACGAAAATAACTTTATGCAAGACATCGTTTTAGTATTGAATACCGACTGAAAATTACGTTAGTGTATTTTTCATTCAATTAGCACGAGTCTTGAAGAATCCGCTTCAGACCAAGTTCGATGTATGTTTGTACACGTGGCATTGTATTTTAATCGCGTTTACATACTTTTCCTGCGCTAAAATATGGATCAGCACAATCGTCCTTAAATTCTTCTTGATATATTTATTTACATAGGCTTGTTGGTTTAATTTCTACTTTTCGAAAATCGATGGGCTTCACTTATGCAGTGCATCATGCAATGCCTAATTTTTATTACAGCTAGTGTATTATTCTCGGTAGATCAAAACGTGTGTATCATGGCAGCTTTGTCTTAAGTGTCTGCATCATTGTAGGCAAACAGTGTCAGGGCCATGCGGATCATTGTAAGTTTGTACAATGGGTCTATTAAATATCCGGTTCTGGATACCGTGATAGAAGGCTCCGCCCAAATAACTCAATCTCCGTGCTGTCAGACCGTAGTACAACGTTCCAAAAATGCGCACTTTGTGTACTTTGGCAAAATTCAGACGTTTTCTGACATCAATTGACTTCAACAAAAGTGCTTCTCTTTGTGTGTGAGAACTGACTTCCTCGTTCCTGAAAGCTGCTCGAATTGTGTTTTCCATACGTTTCTCCCTGTTGCTTCCAAATCATCTCAAAGTTCAGGTCAGTCAGTCGAGGATTCTTCTTTACTTTACAGACTATATGATTAGCTGCATACTTCGAAATTTTAGGCGGACGTCCTGGACGTGGTAGACTTGCAATAGACTGAAACGACGTGAACTGGCGAATCGTGTCACCGATGGTCGAGATCGGTATTTTTAGCATGGAGAAAAATTTTCTGCAGTCCGAACGTTTATTATGTTACAGAACAATTACTTTTCTTATTTTTTTTGTAACTTTTTGTCTTCACACTTTAAAATAAGTGATGGATTTCCTTCTCTTATATCTCCTAGACATTGATGGAAGTCCGCTGTATACATAGACGAGGTAGACAAGTTTTCTAGAAAGTTCTACAGCATTCCTATCAAGTAAACCACCCTATAATAGTTCGAAAACTTTTATCGATTTAAAACTAATTTTGTGGGTGTATTGAATACTTTTTTAGGCAATAATTAATAATTATGTCGATATTATATCAATGCTTTACTATTTGTGTATTCGTATACCGATTCATTATTCAGCGTACAGAAATATATAGGTTGTACAATTTTCGATTCCTTTGCTGTTGTATAACTAACTCTAGTAAATGAAGTATTGATCATGTCTCTGAAATGTATTGCACTCACTGTAAGTACAGAGTGCGCCAATATTATAGCAGCACAGTTTTTGTCAGGTTTCTTAGTGAAAAAGAAACAAAAAAAATTCAACTAATGAATTTACAGGTAAAGGATGCCTTAACCATAATAAACAGTTTTAGGTAATATGGCCTCCGTTGTGTTTATAACATCTTTAAGTTGTGTATAACAGGCTTCATCAGCAACACGCAGCGTATATTGTGGGATCAGAGCCGATTCTCGACGCAGTTTAGTCTTCATATTTTCGAGCAGTGTGTAAAGAGATCTGCAGACCTGGCTCGCTTAAATGGACCACACCAAAAAATCAAGCGGGCTCAGGTCCGGGTTCCATTAGGGTTCTTCATGTCTGCTGATGAACGCTGGAATCTGTGCCTGAATCCAACTTGGGTTTATTTTGGAACTTTTCGTTAGACCGGAGTCGTATTGAAAGATCATAGGTTCTCTATCAAAGTTTCCGAGGGCTTTCAGGAACAGTTCTGCTTTTAAATGTTGGAAATGCAGGGCTCACTATAAGTTTTAACCCCCGAAAGCACGAACACGAGAATACACCTTCCATTTGCAGTGGTCGCAGGTCACACAATCGCACACAGTGAAGCTCGACGTCAATTCGCTCTTCTGCCTGCCACTGACCCACCCCTGTTCCAACCTCCCTTATACTAATGATTGAGACTTTCCCCAACGTCGATTTTTCTGATTAGTGAAGACCAAATGAGGAAGTATGCCTTCCGCAAGAAAATTGAGGTGTCCAAATCTGTCGAGTCTCATTTTTTAATGAATGATTGTAAGCCTTCTCTGCATTTTGTACGGGAAGATCTCGAGATTAATTTTGAAGAGACGATGCTTTGAAGTCTAACATACATCCGAGACGCAGTAGAGGAATTTTTCTTGACTTTCCTAGCGTGTTTTTGATGAGTTACGATGTTCTGTCTAGTCAACGTTTTCTGCCTTGGCTCAGTCGATTGGGGGTCGTCCGAGTTTCTTTTATCTTTTTCACTATTACCCATACTGTTTTACGACGAACATCTTATATTTTTGCGATGGGCAAATTGCTCTGACTTTCCCTATGGAGGGATGGGAAAGCATTTCTAACAGCTATTGATCAACTTAGTCTTTAAAATAATATAACTTTGACATAAAAATAGACAATTGCCTTGAAGTAAACTATGAAGTGTTTACTTAATTCGGCGATGAAATAATTTTAATCTTTTATTTTTGTTGCCATAACTTTGGCGCACTCTGAATATCAGAGCATTTTTATTACTATTGTTTGATGTACGCTAAATTTTTTACCATATTCTGGCTTATAATTTTATTCTGCCTACGTATGAATCTCGACGAACATTTCTCGATAGATCTGGTAGAGGGAAAACATAACCTTACGATTAACGTTATTTAGAAGGGTATGAGAAGCACCTTGTTTCTATAAAAATTCAACAAAACCAGAGCATTCGAGCGTATTCAGCACTCATGTGCAGTAGAAGGGTTAAAAAAACTCAAATTTAATACACAATCAGTTCAATACAATGTCCCTAGAATATGACGGGAAAATAAACTAAAAAATTAACCTGCTAAAAATATATAACAAGTATTTGAAGTGATGCCGAGCTACCCCTGATCATTGAGCGACGACTTTTGCTTGTAAGTATTTTTTAATTTGCGGTGGTGGGTTGATGTACTTCAGAGTTTGCTTTGAGTATGCGGTGGTTAGCCTCTATAGCGTGATCTCTGTTACTATAAGGTGGTGGAGCATTGCGCTGTACGGTGCCATAGGAGACCCCTTCATGCTCAGCAATGCGTGTTTGTAGATGTCGCTTAGTCTCTCTGCTATCTATGTAGTCATTTTATATCATACTGGCCTGATGAGTCCAACGTTACTCGCAGTAAAATAGGAATACGATCCTTTACCCGGAAGAAACAGTCGTTAGTACCTGGAACTGTCATTAGTAAGGTTATTGCGAGAAATGGTTCTATTAGGCATATGAGGGTAATGTTCATGAATTTCACGTATTATTTTTCCTTGATCTTCTGTTTTATATTTGAACCAAATATACATGGGATTGAATCGAAAATTAGTTTCTTATACGTGGTAGCATAGTCCTGTTGAGTGCTAAATGTGAGGTCAGGGCATTTTTTTGCGACAGACTTTGCTAATATCCAATGGAAATCGATTAAAACTTAATGTTATCGTAGTAACTCCAATTCGGAATTAAAATACTTTAGTTGGAACACTGTAAAGTCTCTCTTTAGGCAGATGTTCTAGTACCTTCGATTTATTATGATACAGGTTAAAGTCTGAAAATGAAAGAAAGGGTTCATCAAGGTTATATGTATGGGCAGTTGTGGCAGAAGCAGAGCTGAGTGCAGTTAAATGATTATGTTACTGTAAAATCTCAGGAAAGCTTCTGAATTAGAACGTTGATATTTAAATACTTTTTTTATATATATAGCGTCGTTTAGCTTGGAAAGATTGCATCCCTCGGATAAACATTTTTAGAAAGTTTGAAACAACGAACCAGATTCTTATTACCTTTACTTCATCCTGGCCTTTTTGTAAAGCTTGTGAGGCATGTTTCGTAACAGTTCGTGTGTGTTAATGTGGCGGTGGCAGAGGCAAGCGATGTCTCGTTACTGACGAGGTCTGCTGAAGTCAGCCGGACGCCGCTGCCGCTGCTCTCTTGACGATAACCACGATGCAGCTGAACTTGCCTCGCATCCATCAAATAAATGCGAGCATACGAGAGTCATTTGCACAATATGCGGGCTTTATGCCGTGCCTCATTAATGCAAAAGTTTATGTTTGTGGGAAATTGATTATCGCGTGGGCTTTTTTATTGACCGATATCGATAGGGGTTCGGTTATTGCACGAGTTTTATAGCTATTTTATAGCGACAAAGTGTTATTCATTTACGCCTATTCATTTTTAGCAAGTTATTTAGACCGTATGCTTACATACGAAGCGTGTTAGATCTTGTTTTCATAAGTGCATGTTGAGAATATGATTTTGCATATATCAGAGGTATGTATAAAACGGATTTTTCATATTGATAATTATAATTCTTAATTGGAGTTAGTGCTTTTATTGTTGAAACCAGCCTCTTACATAATATTTTCTCAAGCTTCACATGTTTTCAATGGAATGAAACTTTGTTACTCTTTCACCAGTATCGATTAAAGGTCAGAAGCTTTGTTCAACGATATTTTGAAACCTAAATGCACTGCTATTTTTGTATCACAGAACTCTACTTTTGAGGTAAGTGAATCCAATTGTAACTTAAGCATGCATTGTTCACACCTTTGAAAGAAGTTCCTCCAATTTTCGGAAACATCAAACTCGCATGTTTTGGTTGCGGTGCACAAGCTTCAGTTTTACTTTCGAAGGGATTTTTGAATGAATTTGGGGTTGAAACACTCCATGTATAGAATTTTAATGTTGTATGTGCCTTTTTAATTTAATATATTTTTCTAATAACTGCATCGTGAACACTTTCTTGTACAATTCGACGTTTAAAATACTTGAATTGTTGTTTCTCCCGTCTAGAGATATATATCATAAGGATTTATGTCACCCCAAGTTTTGGTTGTTGTTGTTTCATCTCCAGGGAAGGGCATCGGGTCTGCAATCCAGCACGAGCCCGTTAGAAATCGCAATCACAGCGGCTTCTCGACCGTTCCAGGCTTGTCAGCGCGATGCGCCGGCGCTGCCATTGGCCGGAAGTTGTCGCGCATTTCAGATTATTGCCTGAGCGGAGCTGCCGTGTTCCGTTGTGCTTCTTTCCTGATTTGATGATGGGCCGCTCCTGTTGGGACAATCCATTTTCCCTTCTCGTTCTCTCGCTGTATATTGTATTTTCTGTTTTAAAAGAACTTCTATGGACTAACGAAAATGAATACATATTTTTTTCGATGCCCGGATAACTCGCATCACCTCTCAGTATACAAATGATGAACACCCATGGGCGTCAGGTATCGGAGACCGTAGTCTCGAGGTATCTTTTATGGTCTATCATTTGTCTTGTAGTACATGCTGTACCGTTATTGACCGACTGCATTTAGTCGTTTAGTGCCATATTGTGGAAGTTATTTCTTTCTTACGCATGCGAGTGCTACAAACATTTGTGATCAGTCATGAATTTTGTTTGCCAAGAGTAGTTAGCGGCAGCAGTTAGTTTGCCTAGGAGTGCAGTCCTGTTTATGTATTGTCCATTTGAAAGAATTCATTGGTGCGTGAGGCTGTTTCAGGACGACTCTTCGTGACACGAGAAGCTTGTCCCGGTGTAGTTCCGCCAAGTCCTGATTTACTCCTGGTTTTTCTGTCACTCTCAGTCATTTTTGTTGAATCGAATTCCAAACTCCTGCGCTTGAAAATTCCGTGTTTCTTAGAGCTCACGGGATATCGGGGCTACCGTTCAATGTCGAAATATTTTAATACAGTGTGAAAACTGCAAATTTGTTCACGAGGATTAACGCTAAACGAATTTTTCACAGGTATTCTTACCAACGAGTAACTAAAATTTGTAATGGCAGCTGCTCGCTGTTCTTCAGTGGATTAGGCATTTGGTTAAATTTTAAATGCTAGCGTTTGGCAACACTTTGTTGCTATTGTAGAACGGTACAGTTTTTGTTTCTCACATGGGAAAAATCCTTGGATTTCGCATCTACTTGTCAGGTAACGTATGACTTCTTCTTTTTTGCCTATTACGTGTTGAAAATACTGGTGCTACTTTCCATCGTATTTTTTGGCTCCGAAAAAATTTAAAACATTGTTGTAAATGTTTATAACATGTTTTCAAGGTTTCTGAATAAAATTCCATCAGCTTCGTACAAGCAGGCTTATATCTCTGACCACCCTTACTAGACGTGTCTAGGCTGGATTCGCCCGCCTGACATTGGCCACAGGTCTCATCGTTTCCCTCTAATCCTGATTAGAGGCTGTGCTCTGAGAAGAACAGGAACTCTTTTCTTATTCAAACTGCTTATTCTTTTCGTATGTTACGGCTTATGCGTTCGTTGTGTACTCGGCTGTTTTTGGTCATATTTAGAGGGCCTGCTGCTAGTGTTGGTCCAATGGGTCCCCCCGCTGTTACGCATATGACTCCGTTGGGGATGCTACTGATCATGCAGTTATCTCGGCTGAAACTGTGTTCAATATTAATGTTACGAATATTACATTTGCTGCTGCTGCTGTCACGCTTATTAGTCTTCGGTTTTACAAACTGCGTCTGTTTTTCCGCCGCACTTCGAAATACAGCTGTTGCCATTCCAATAGCGTTTTGTTGCCTTCCAACGGTCTGCTGGAATCCCCTCATGCGATTCTTGCCCATTGTTGATGGAGAATTCTTGCAGAGGTTTATCTTGAAGTAATTTTCTAGCTATTACAGAGACTTTTTTTGTCTTGTGCGTATGAAAAGCTACCTCGAATCGGTTTATCGCCGCTCGTAGTATCATGAAGTTTCTCACTAAAATCGCAGGTAGGATGGTTTGGGGCCAGGAACGGTGCTAATTTTTTCCGAATATCAGGCTTTATTTATCCGCGCAGTAAAGGGATAGTTAGAGGAAGCGTGTCAGCAACCCATGAGGCGGTTCTAATGCATTCAAAAATAGGATATTAGTATTTAAATTACTGTTGCATTACTTACACAATTATTCTTTAATTAAACAATTCAAGTTTCTTGAGTATTGAAACATTAGTTATGTTGAAAATGAATTTCTATAAACCCCAATTTTAAACGTTTCGGCCTTTCGCCGTCTTCAGCAAAAGAAATTTCGCAAATTTTGTATCAAATTGCACAAGAAAAATAGAAAGCGATGTCACCCCACGCGATTGGTAAAACGACAAAATATGGTCAAATAAGAAATTAAGGTGGCAACGAAATGGAAGTAAGATGCAAAAAATAACTGAATTTAGGTTGTCTGTTTACTATTGCCAGGGGGAGTGAGGTAGGCTCTTACATAAAATAGGCTTAAGCTTGAAAGTAAATTAAGATTCTAAATTTCGTACATCTGTGTAACATTTTGCCTGCGATAGAATTTTTGCCATAGCCGTACTATTGCATTTTTCAGAATGTTCACGTACAGCTAAAATGAAGGCGCCGACAAAGCAGCATCTGTTCTGAAACTCCTACCGGAATGCTTGGTGACACCGGTGCGAGATGTACGTCCAACGTACTCTGAGGCACAACGTGCACAACTAAACTTAAAAACAAGAGAAACTTGCATTCGGGCAGGAAGTTTATTCATAAAATTGAAAAAAAAAATCATTCTAATATTATGAACCAAAACAATTTTGGAACACATATCCCTTCGTCAGCATTCTCAGCTGTCCGTGGGGTTAACCCCTTACGACTAACGGCTCGTGGTTTTTTTTCGTGAATCACGTGGTTGTTTCTGCCACTTCTATTTGAGAAAATTTTATAACTTTCTTTGAATTCTGCCTTGGTTTGCAAAACAATATATTTTGACATGTACCGAACAAACTGCTGCTCAGCAAGATTTTACAGTTAATCCCTGTTTTAAAATTGAGTGAAGTCTTCCATATTGACTTAGTTCTGACAAATATTGTTCGCAAAAATTATATAGTCTGACAAAAACAATTCTTTAATAACTAGAATTGCATTTATTTAAAGTGCGTACAATGGCACAGAAAATTACTGAACCCGGAGAAAAATTAGAATCGAGCTAGTCTTGCTCTAATTGCGTTTTATTTCCCTGTTATTTTTACTTCTGTTTTCGCCTTTACTCAAATTTGTATTTGATAAGTGTGCTTCGGAGGTCTGAAAGTGGTTAAATGTAAAATAGTCAAAGCGTTTTGACAGATGGTTGCGTAAAACCATTAGAATTCAGTTTATAAATACAAAATTCTCCGATGCCTCATTGATTGAGGAGTATTTTAAATCGTTATTTTGTTTTAGCTTTCTTCAACATGAGATCTTTTTGTCTATTGTGACTCGTTTGCATTTGTTGAGTCTGATTTCCTCTTAGCATATGTTCTGTGTTGTTTTTACCTACGGCGCCATTTCTATGTTGCACTCAGTCTATAGCCCCTGTTGTCTTTTAATTACGAGTTTAGAATCTGTTTTATTACACTCGCAAAATCAATGTTCAAAGTACCTGTTGTTTACTAAGTGCATGGGAGCTGTTTTCTGCTGCAATCACCGTCGGGAGCACTCCTTGTTCTATTTTGAAACATGCTCGCTAGGAGTGATGTTCCGTGGCACCCCTTGTTGTCATGGTGACCTGCGCAATTGACCGGACTGTTCGCACACGTCCACGCCAACTCTCGAGCGGCTGCTGTGGCACTGGTCGCACTCTGTGATGAGCTGTCCCAGCATGACTGCGCACCGACCCAGATTCTGTGAATCTTGTTTTACGTTCTCTTTTTTCAAAATGAGATACTCATTTTAATGCGTGAAAGTGAAATTCACTGCTACTGAAAGTAGCACGTATTTGTCTATGACGGAGATTCGTCGTTCTGGAGCTTGTCGGTCTATTTACTACTGCAACTCTGATCATCTCCCTTGCTTCCTTTTTCGTAATCGTGCTATTTCTTCTGTAATAACAGTTCAGAAATTCAAAACTCATCTTTCTATACTTTGAATGGAGGTTTTTCTATCGTATCATACATATGGGTCATTAATTGGACTAAAGTGAAATTAATTATTTTCTTTGGCTTTGGATATTTGCAGGGAAATAAGCAGCAATCATTGCTCAAACGGGACTTTAAAGAAGCTCAAAGTATTAGAACTTATGCATGTTTTTGGACAATATCCTGGATACGAGATTGGTATTTATGTATATATACATATGTCTCTAATTTAAATTTTGTTTTCTTAGTATCATTCAAGAGCTCAGAGCTTTCGGACGTTTGGATCGAAAAAATTCTTCAACAACTCTACCGAGGTCATACTTGCACAGAAAAATAAATTGATAAAGAAGAGTGAGTCCATGAAGCCAATTAAATGGAAAAATAAAGTCAATTAGGAGGGACGCATTGGATAGAAAAACTGAATTCAATCCTTGTTAATGAACACGATAAATGATTATTGTCAACGATGAAAAATGTATTTTAATCGTATCTAATGCCCCTCTTTGGCATATGATTGGCTATAGGCAATAGGGTAAGGTTAGTTAGGTTTATTGTTGATCGTGTGCTGTGGAGACTGGTGTTATGTTACCTGAGCTATGCTATGGACAGTGTCCCAGTGTCCCCCGGGGGAACGCTCTTAGGTTACCTGAGCTATAAATAGGCCTTCGAGCTTTCTCCTGTCATTCGTGTTCACTTTACTTCTTTCCGTTTTCATGCCTTCTTCGCTGATTATTCTTTATATTTTCTTCTTCTTCCTCTTCTTAACGTGCTGTTTCTATACGCAGGGGATCATGTGTGGAAACACACCTTTTGCATAGACGCACTACTAAATGGTCCCTGCTCTTTGGGTGCGAGATAGTCAGAGTTACTGAAGCGTGGCTAACACTACTAGTACTGCTATTTGTATCAAATAGTGACTCAACGGATTACGAGAAGGCTAGAAAAGTATATAATTGCCGTAAAAGTATTGCCGCTCAGCGTAAGTATGAGATCGTGCAACTTTGAATTAATATAGCTATTTTAAAATTCGACTAGAAATTAACTTTTCCCTTCTGTTCTCATTACGTTTGGAATATTCAGAGTCGCCAATAATTTTTAGAGGATCGCTCGACATCATAGGAGCGTTGCTTGCGTAACGTTGCTTGCTTATATTTTGCTCGTTGTCTCCTCTTCATCTCCCGTGACCTCTTGTCCTAATCCCCCTCCATATGCTTGTTGCTTGGACCTCTCCTCCCTCACTGTGACCCCCCCCATACTCCAGGTTACGGTACTCCGGCCCCTACACGACAGCGCGCAGCTTCGGAGACGCTCTGCTGCCGTCATTTACGAGCTCCTGGAATGCTGAGAGAAATCCCAATTTGCGATAGCGTTGCTTTTGACGTTTGACCATTTTTTTTTTCTGCACATGAAACCACTTTTTCATAGTATTTGATCATTTTTCTGGCTTTATCTTGTGCATTAAGGTAATTAAAATGTGTTCTAAATATCCGCGCCAAAGCGCGACTGCTGGTAATTACTGTACTGAGGTGGAAGGAACGCTTCTTTCAGACGTAGTCCATTCGTGCACCAGCCTTTCTCCACTGCGCTGATGTGGACTCTTTGAGCTGCCACGCTGTTGCTGCTGCTCCACCCAGAAAGAGAAAATATCGGCTATGTCGATATCTAACTGTAGGAATATCGAGTTTAAATTTTTCAGATTTGTCTCTGAAAAAAACATGTGGATAAAATATAAAATTATTTAAAATTTACCGTATAGATACCATAGACATGTTGTACGACTATATATTCAGCAATGTACCTTTTACCCTCCTTCATGTTTGTTCACGAGTATACGAACATGTGAACACATGTATTGTATTAAGACGTCAACGTGTCTAAGTTAACGATGCCTCCGCCAGTTTGGTCGCACGTTCATGGCCCAGATTTGAAGAGCAACACCTGGCAGCGATGGACCTCGCAGATAAGGTGCTCCGCGCTTAGCCCTCTCAGCGCCGACGTCCGAAAGGCCTTTAATTCTTGTGCTACAATATTCGACATAAATAAAAACTGATCCACAAATATGACTCGGAACAGACAATATTGTGCATGCCAAGGCATTGAACAAAATATATTTTGAATAAAATTAGAAAGGTCACGTGATCCAATCCTGTGTGAAATCATATCTGGACATGGCAACATGTGTGCTTATAAAATGTTTATTTCTCTCTAAATTCTGCTATTTATCACATCTCTCTGAATGCGATACTCCTGGAAACATTTTTTCTTTGAGTTTAAGCGCAAGTTGACGCTTCAGAAAAATCAATTTGATGTGGGGTGAGATTTTGTTGACTACACAACGCCGCTTGAACTCCGGGAAATGAACTCCTACATTGTAGAGCCAGAGTCCATAGATGAATAAAAAGTTTTCCTTCTTTTGGGTTAGGTTTCCTGAAAGCTGTGTTATTTTGTAAACACGTTCCAATTTCTCATCGAAATTCGTGCTGAGAAATGAGCATTCACATCTGCTTCTAGTAGACATACACACAATGCAAGTATTTTCTATACAGCTATATCCCGAAAACCGTAGAATACTCGGTGCCACAACTTTAGCATTTTCCCGTCAGTTTCATAGATTTTTTCTTTAATGATATAGTTTTCCAACCTATGTTACAGTCACTGACCATTGAGGAACGTCGCCTATGCGACCATCTTTCTTATTTGTACTATTGTACTATTTGTACTCCATGATAAATTGAAATAACCACACTTTATACATTTTTATTTATACACGGTAAAACCAGCGGGTGTTGTTCTATGTTGATAGTCACGTCTTCTCAAATCTTTGTGTGCTGCGAGATCTGGGAAGTATTTCTTGGAAAGGCAAACTGTATTTAAAGTTGGACGCTGAAACTGCTTATTTTTTTTGACAATTAGCTGCTCTAAGCTGGCCAGCATTAAAGTTCACACTCACATTTCACCTGCTAGTATATGACTTGTCCAGTTTTAAATACTCTTACTTTATGTACAGTATATATGTTCATAAATAGTATGTGCGCAATATGGTAACAATAACTCCACAATATAATGTCTGCTGACATTATAAACGTAAATGTTCAAAGAAAATGAACAAGATATGGATGTGTCGCACTGTAATTTAATCAAATGAGGAAACGCTTTTTATTTACGTGTATGATGTAAATAGATGTAGGATATTATACGTTGTCAGGCAATGACTGTGCTTCCTAACGGCATTGAGTGCTGTAATTATGCGATGAGCATATTGTACATGAAAAGATACCGAACTGAGATCCCGTTGCTTACGAAAGGGTTGAAGTTCAGGTTTGCTTTTTGAATTACGTTTTCAGGAAAGCTGTACAATCCTGTTCACTTTGTTCATCATGAATCTCTGGATTAATTTTTGCAAAAAGGGTTTTCAATGAAAGATTTTATATTAATCAAATTTTTGACTGAAAAATAATAAATCGTTCTTCAGATATATATTGCAGTTTATAATGCGCAGCCAAAAATTCCAATAAGATAGTTGCCGTCCCTGAACGAGAGAAGGCCGTTATAATACGATTGTGTTCGAGTGTCACCGTCCGCCGGTTTGGTGGGCTGTTATCACGTGACGAATGCTGTGTGTCACCGCTCCTAAGTACAAGGAGGACGTTACAACGCAATACGGTTTCAGAGGCACCTGGTTCATAATATTCAAGTGCTCACCGTGCTCACAGTTACATCTAAATTACCTGGTTAAGGTGGAAACGTGGTGGCATTTTGCTGATGAGCTGAAGAACATGGTTTGGATGGAGGGCGATGTGATGGATTAGCGTGAGGCAAGGGAGGCCGAGTCGTGACTGTAGCCCTAAGTCAAACTCCGGCGTTCATACATGTGGAATTCACCTCTGTTGATATGAGCTTTTCAGCTTAGTGTTAGTAGTTATCGAATTAGACTATAATTCTTATATTTATTCAAGTTTCTTCATTTTGAGATCTGCAGTGTTTCTTGAATAATAAATGCATCATCGTTGGGAGAAGTAATATACATACACCCTGCTAGACAAATTTTTTCAATCAGTATAAGTTTTTAAAACGAAGTTTCAAATTTTGATTCTATTATTTCTAATTGATGAAGTATGTGGTCGTTGTTTTGGTTGGCTAAATGACTAAATAATATTATTATTCCCATGAGCGAGTTCTAAGTCAAAAGAACAAATAATTTTGAAATAATCAAACAATATAATATTTAATAAATGCACCGTGAGCACGCTCTGGCTTTATAATAAAATATATCAGCTTTGCTCTACCAAGATAAAATATGCCAGCTCTGCTCTACCAAGATAAAATATGCCAGTTCTGGCTCTAATAAGATAAAATATGCCAGCTCTGGCTCTAACAAGATGAAATATGCCAGCTCTAGCTCTAACAAGATGAAATATGCCAGCTCTGGCTCTAACAAGATGAAATATGCCAGCTCTAACTCTAACAAGATGAAATATGCCAGCTCCGACTCGGCATTTCTGGCTACTTGCATCTCGCTGTGTGAGCGTCTCTCTGCCCTAAGTACGAATTCGTACATTTTGTAGGGGTTCCTGCGAGGGTGATTTAGTAAGTTATTTTTAGTCCAAAATAAACATCTAGTTTCTGTTACTAACTACCCTAAACAACACTGCGAGTATGGAACGGTCCCTCTGGTCTATTGCCTTTGCCTACGCAAGTATTGGTCTCGTTATAGAAAATTGCAACACAACGCATAAGGGTTTGCTTTCTTATCAATCAATTCCCAAGCTGACTCTAATTTTTAACGTACTTCAACGCGGAACACAATTATTGGAGCATTTCGTAAATTTTAATGCTGAAGTTAGCTTGAATTCTGTTGAAGTGTAAGAATTATTTTCAATTTTGCTGTTATTTCATTTTTCTCAACGTTGCAGCGGCAGTTGATGTAGCTGTAGCCTACGCTTTCCTAGCGCGGCAACTTCAATGGTTTTGTTTTGTTTTAAAATGTCACTCAAATGACGTGAGAACCTTTGATGGGGTGAGTGAAATGCTGATGATGTAAGATCATTGCCAGTGATGACAGTGGAGTGTTTTATTTTTAACATTTTTTAGAAAACTACTAGTTGATTCATTTAGTTTCCATTTGACTGGTTCGTTTTCAGTTTGAGACCCCCGAGCTAAACGCGCCGAGGCGCCATTTTGCGTTACGACTATTCAGCGCTACGACTGTTCAGCACTACGACTGTTCAGCGCTACGACTGTTCAGCGCTACGACTGTTCAGCGCTACGACTGTTCAGCACTGACTGTTCAACACTACGACTGTTCAACACTACGACTGTTCAGCGCTACGACTGTTCAGCGCTAAAATGAGGCTAAATTCTAAAGCGACCGCGCAATGCTAAGAATCTTCACATTTTCACTCGACTTTTAACTCTACATTTGGAGAGCTTTGGCCTCGCCTATCATCTACCCACCACGATACACCTATAAAGGAATGCGGGATGGCATCTACCAAATCAAGGAACTGACGCATCGGGGTGTTCAGCTCGCAGGACCTCATTTGAATTTTGTGGGTTGTCTAGTTGATACTTATGTTTAAACATCACCAGTTGAGCAAATTTATGACAATAAACGGCATCATATTGGTATTTAAACGCTTTCTGTACGACGCAAGTGTACTTTCTGTATAAGTGTTATGTCTCTTGTCCATCGAGTTCTGATCATTGGCTGTAAGGTATTTCTTAATGAAAATTTTTTAATGTCTTAGTTCATTGTTCTTTATGTAGAGAACCCGGTATATAATAATACATTTGATTTATTTTGGTATTTGTTTAATTATTCTTCAACTCGACTACATTCTGTGTGTTGCATTTTGTCGTGCTAATGTTCATTAAAAGTTGTAAATGTTAAAACCCGTTTGACTCTTATCAAAGAGAAAAATAAATTTGCCGGTTTGAAATTGATAGGTAAATCACAGCGAGAAGAGTAGTTACTAAAGCATCCAGTGAAGGATGCAGGATGATCGTGGGCAGTTGTCCCGCTAGGGGCTTAGTTAGAGTAGTAAAGTAAGACGCTGAAGATGCCGAGGTATATTGCTCCTCACCTCTCACGATCCCAGGCTTTGTCGAACTTGCTTGTGAAGCTCATTTAGTTGTTGGCAGTGAAGACAAGAGCTTCAGTGGGTACAATATGTAAAACGTTTTGTTCCCATTCGACCTATGAAAGAAGTAGCTTCTCTTTCTGACTTGTGTGTGTAGCGAGGCGACGAGCGAAATGCTGAATCCTTCTCAACCGCCTTCGTTCTAGTACATTCCTAGACGTTGTCTGCATTTAGTGAAAGTGTTCGGCATTTAACAACTTGTTTATCACTAGAGATATCAGCTTCGTTCATGTAGATAAGACCGAAAGCTAGAGAGTGCCACGCACCAGAGGGCAACCTCTTTCAAAGTACGATACATGGCGGTGAAGGCTTGATGAAGTGACCTGATATTCAAGAAATTCCAAGGTTATGCATTGAATGGTGATTCCAAGGACAGTTTGACAAGGCCATTGTTGTCATTAATTTAGGAGCGCTTAAAAACGACAATGATCATTCGTCCAAACAAGTTGGATTCTCTAGGTTCATATGGGACCTCTTAAAAAATTAGGACTCGATAGGACTTTTGCTCCTTACACGTGCATATATGATGACGAATGACATCCCTGTTCACTCAAAAATTGAACGAACCCTCGGTACTTCTCTGCATTGCTTGTTTTGGCCACTGAACCTTCAGCAAAACCTCTACCAGGCTTTCAAGTTTTTAAGTCAAAGTCTATTGACTCCAACCTTTTTTAGTCATTCACAAATTCATCATCAACTTGTTGACGCTCAAGTTTGCCTTACTAATAAGTGGGAAATAGAAGTGGTGTTAGGATTTTGTAGTTTCGAAATCATTTTGTATATTTCTTGAAAAAATATGAGTGAAAATTTCTGTCTCCCTAAGCGACAGTCTCACTGGATTCTAATCGTTAAAGGAAGTTATTCGTCGCTGTGCGTTGGCAAAAGTAAGTGTTCTTTGATGTACGTACGTGTGTTCGCACTCGTGCATCAACATATAAAGATTTGGAAATTGGCTACGTTGTTTTTAATGTTTTTATCTGTATATCTTCTTAGTAGAGTATACACGTGGTGTGAGTAGTGCTACGATGTGCGTCGCTGCATCGTACTGGCGATACAGAGGTTCATGTTCGTTATGTGGCATCGTTTAAGTTCAGTATTCTTTCATGTCAATATCAGTGACAGTTTCCACTTGAACGTAGTACAGTTTCCACTTCAAGTTCACAATCCGTGCGTATCTGTTCCTTTTTTTATTCTTTTTGATTGTTTGCAGTTAATATTTTAACTAAACTGCTTAAAAAACGACAATATTCTTTGCTTCCAGTGGATATCGTTCGTGAAGAATAAACAATTTTTCTTAGTTCAGTGCACCAGGGGAGGAGTTTGATATCACACATGCCTCTTTTTTTGCAATACTCAGCTTAGATCCATTTCTGACGTTCTAGTTTGTTACGACATCCATTTTCGTCGATTTTATATGTATTTAATATATTTTGTCAGAAATATCGTCCCTGTGTTGATAGCTCTATTATACATGTTGAATGAAATTTACCGTTTTCTTCCCCACAGAGTGCAGTGCAACACATCACTTTTGCTGTCAATGTTTTCGCTCGTATTGTGGAATGCTCAACTTCTAAGCTGAAGCAAATTTGTTCGCTCGTGTTTCTCACAGCTCAAATTAAGTCGCAGGATTCATTTTACAAGCCATTGTTCGTGGTTTTATTCTGAAGAAGATTGCTGAAGTGAGAGCGTTGCCATCGCCTCGGAGGCTCGTGCTACTCCGATTTAACCGCTACCTCAGAAAGCACAAGCACATGCCTCCTATTGTAAAATTTTTATTGCCCTTTCTTAAGGTGCGTTAGACACGCGAGTTTCCCGTGTTGATGTTCTAGGAGAGGTGCGTGGATTTGTCTTGATTATGTCTTTACTGCTGCAGGGTGCTGGTTTTCCATGGTTCAAGTTCACAATGCGTGCAGAGTGAGCATATTCATCCCATTTCACTCCGTTGTACGATCTTATCCATAACGTTTCCGCAAAACCCGTAGCAAATTTGTGAAGCTCGAGATACGAAACAATGATCTCTTTATATGTAAGATGTAATTCTGTATATAACATTTCGTTTAGAAAGTACTACACTGTCCTAAAGCTTCACAGCGTTTCCTACGACGTTCATGTGAAAATTCTGTAGCACTTCTGGTGCCTACGACCACATGTGCTATAGTCGCCAATGGATTGTGCTGCTCCAGCTTATCTATACGAGCATCACGTGGTCGACTACGCTTGCATTCGTTTCGTATCATTTATGCGAGTAATAGTGAAATGGAGAATGAAATACCTCCGGCCGAATGGCTCAATGGAATAATTAACTGCAGCTAGAGAGAACAAAAGCCGTGCATTCGTTTGACGCTGTCTGCCATGGTAGTGAAAGGAAATCCTCTACCAATTTCTTATTAATAATATTGATCAACAGCAGTATATATATTTACGGTCGTTACAAGTCCTGCCCGTACACCAATCGGGAGTTGAACCACAATCGTAATTCTCGTAGTCGTCGAGTTGTAATGTTATCTCCGCAGTGATGAAATTGTAACAAGACTTCAATGGACGAATTTTTAACAAGACTAGAGGTGACGTTGTGAGACTAACTTCAGTGGTGACGGAGCTGCGACACTAACTTGGTGGTGGCGGAGCTGTGACACTAACTTGGTGGTGGCGGAACTGAGACACTAACTTGGTGGTGGCGGAGCTGTGACACTAACTTGGTGGTGGCGGAGCTGTGACACTAACTTGGTGGTGATGCAACCGTAACACTCCCGTGGTGGTGATGCAACCGTAACACTCCCGTGGTGGTGATGTAACCGGGACACTGACGTGGTGGTGATGCAACCGTGACACTAACTTGGTGGTGATGCAACCGTAACACTCACGTGGTGGTGATGTAACCGTAACACTCACGTAGTGGTGATGTAACCGTAACACTGACGTGGTGGTGATGCAACCGTGACACTCACGTGGTGGTGATGTAACCGTGACACTCACGTGGTGGTGATGCAACTGTGACACTATCTTTATGGTGTTACCGTGGCTCGTACTCGTACAGTGCACCACCGCTTGTGCAGTGCACCACCATCAGTGCAGTGCACCACCGCCAGTGCAGTGCACCACCGCCAGTGCAGTGCACCGCTCTGCACCACCTTCTGCTGTCATCACGGAGCAAGGATCACCACTCGGATGCCGCCCTCGCCAGCAGTTGGTATCCACCACTTACCCTGAAGAAAGCTGGAAATATCTTAATTAGCAGGAGAAAAGATTGTGTAAATTAGCAGAAATAATAAATTTTATTATTCCTTATTCGTTGAATTAATGTTTAAATCTTTTGTTCTTTCATTCAAAAGAAGCATGTCTCTTATATGTGTATTGCATTTCCAGACACCTGATACTACGCGTTGTCTATAAATATAGAATCGTGTATGGCTGACGCTAAGTATGAATTAGAGTAAATGGATACCTATTGTGGTTTTGGCATTGTATTGCACAGTGTGTGATTTACTTAGGTGTTATTATCTCTCTTCGATAAATCTAAATAAATTCAATCTTTCAACTCACATCCAATAACGCTCGTAAACTTAACACAGGTGCAGCTTAAAGTTCTTCATTAAATCTCGAGTAATTATTCGGATGATTTGCAAAATTTTTCTTCAAGTTAGTAGTTTATAATCTTCCAAGACTGAGCTTTCAACCAGTTTGGTCATCCGATCAGTATTTAGCCAAAACTCTTCTTGACATTTAAATGTATGTGGGAATACTCGTCAGGGCTCCTATTCATTATCTGGTTCAGCCAACCTAGTTGTGAATTTAGTAGTTTTACCATCTCTATTTATGTGCGCCGCTCTCACTAGTTGGTGTCTAAGAAAAGCTGTTGCTGATGTAGTCTGTAGCCGTATCCTGGATACGGACTTGTAGTCGAATTTAAGTCAATCTCCTAGTAATCGGATTGTTCGTGGGTCGGGTGATTCGCGGAAAATAACTTTCGATATCTTCGTTTCATCGATTCATTAATTGGGAGCAAATGGTGAGTTAGTTACTCCGGAGAAGTTGTGTTATAGTGAACAAAGGTTTTAATTTCGTACGGATAGGAGCAGTCTAAACGTCATTTAGCAGCTAATTCAACTAGAAACAAGGATTGCCAAATCTGTCACTTATTTATAAAGCTGAGAATCCAAAATAATTTATAGTTGAGTAATGTGTAATTATTTCATTTTCTCGGTACATAGAAAATGGCAGCTCTGCAAGTCATTTTGGCAGCTCTGCAAGCCATGCAAGAGTTCTCATCACAGGCACACGCACGTGCCATCAGCCTCGGTCTGCTTTAATGAAGCAACAGTCAGGTCCGCTCGTGAGTGCCCATCTTTAGGGGCACCTCAGACTCATCTGGCCTGACATGGCTTGCTTCCAACGTCATTTTGACGGCAAGCAAACGATGACTTAGCTTTAATAGTTTCAAATTGATTCGCAGTTTCATGTAATTATTTAGTTTTTCATCAGAGCAGTACGACTAGTTACGAAAAAGTTTAAATTAGTAGCTTTAAAGTTATGCAATGAACGCGTCCAGGTACAACGCTTTGTGCAGCTGTGCTTCGTAGAGGTAATTTAATATGGGGAATTAATCAACTGAGGGCTACGAATAGTAGTACCATAATAGAAACTTTCTGGTTGTTTAGCTTCAGGGAATTTCTGCCAAGAGATCGAAGTTAACTTTAATATTGAAAGACCATAAGCTTAGAGATTTCGATAACTTTAGGGCAGCCAGTTTTTAATTGTCTGACGAACGTAAATTGCCAAAACTCTGGTCGGTCGTATACGGAAGTAAAATAATGCATGCATGATCCAACAGTGCAAAATGAGACCTTAAAAATAAGGCCTTGAGGACGGTAATTAGTTTCAGGTGGTTGACTTGGGACTGAGTTTCACGAAAATGTTGTAGAGGATGACTCCTGGCTGGACGCATCATCTCAGATTCAAATCAACCTGCTGCCATTTCCTAATTAAAGTGTAAATAATTGTGAATAATGAGTCAACTATCAATTTAGATGGAGTTTGTACAACCATAAAACATCGAGTGCTTCTTTTTTACTGTTAGAAGATGAAAAGTATATTCGTACTGGGGCAAAATACGTAGTTTTATTTATATTTTCCTCTTTGTTCACCAGCTAAAACTTATACCGGTTAATACGTGCATTTTTGCCGTTTGACCGACTGCAATGGAAATTCTGAATAACGTTTTAAAAGATCTGTTCGATATGTTTATCGCTTACTTTCCTTGCTGATCTTGTTCAACAGCTCTAAGCTTGTGCCACTGGATAGGACAACTTTTTGCGTGTCAACCTTGTCATTCAGTTTGTATGTCTGCATCATTCAGATTTTACGTCCCCCTCTCGTATTTTTGTGGGGATATCAAAATCTAGTCCCCAACACTCGCTCGCTGATGTTCTTTCCCTGCTGTTCATAAAAGGTTGGAAAGGACGTCTCGGTACATACTAAATGCTGCGCTTAAGAACACCGTGATGACGGAGGGATCCTACTCGTGGTCGGATGCTAGATAACCACCGAGTACAGAACTCAAGCGTGGTTTTGTAAGCTGGAATGCTCACACAGGTGTTGGCTCCGCTTGAAATCGCGTATGGTTGATCGATTGCTTCGCTTGCTCTCAGTAGTTTCGTATTTTAGCTGGGAACCAAAGTTTAAGATCAGCTCATGAGCTTGCATGTGTCTCATTGCTTTTTGTGATCGGCTCTTTCGCTGCAGAGTTTCAACAGCAATTTATGTTTTCCTCTTTTAATCCAAGTAGTTTTTCTCTTTTCGTGTATTTCCATATTTTTGGTTGCCTTTGCTGCTATTTCGTTGAATTTAATTTTCTTGTTTAAATTTGTATCTGTACAATCCCATTCGTTTTCTCCTTTTTTAGGTGCTGAAAACTTGAAATTTAACGTAATTTACTCACACCAGCCTGTATTAATAACTGTAGTGCGTTTTAACAATTGTTTCAGTCAATGAAAAAGCATGTCGAAAATACGATCTAATAACTTTCTCTCACAGCCTTTACAGGGTAGGGAACGTGCCTAACCTGATGAAATAGTACATGGGATAGCTTTCTGACGAAATTATGTAGAACTTGGAAATAGTGATGTGCCGATTCCAAAAATTTTATCGATGTTGATTTTCATTTTTTTACCGATACCGATTCTTTGCCGATTTCTATTCCTTAATATTTATAATATTCATTGGCTTACTATGTATTGGAAACCAATGGTATTTAAATATAAATAAATGGTATTCGAAAATAAATATATATTTACTTTTTTTTCAAATTAGGTTTCCACCTATGAAAAATATAGTTTTGTCCAATAAGTTTAATATCAAGTCTGTACGAAAAATGGGATGCTATGTAGCGTACTCATAGATAAGGTAAATCAACATCAGGGACCTTGCTTAAAAGGTCACACAAAAAGACAGACTTAGAAAATTATTCTCTGTTCCATGAACGTAGAAGTTATGAGCTCGTAAAGATGATTTCAAATTATTCCAACAACACAATTATGTGTGCACGAGATGACATGCATGCTAACTCACGCGCCCATATCTTCTAAACTATACTTGGCAAATAATTTCTATTAGACTTTTGTATTCAAATTTATACTTTTGATTTTACCTTGTGAAAAAGTTGACTAATTCCTGAGCCACATAAAAATAAAATGAAAATAAGTCTAACACAAGGTGATCAAACTTGGGGTGTCAGTCTTAAATTTTGGTCATGGTATAACTTTTGACACGAAGCAGCCACCTCTGATTAACTCTGTTTCCAAATCATTGTAATCCTGAAATGTGTTCATGGCCAGTTTGATTATAAAATATCTCGATGCTATAAATACGTAGTATTAGTAGTAGTATAGATTGCAGCTCTTCAGTAACTCTGAGTATCTTTCACCGAAAAAGTAGGGACTGTTTAGTTTGGGCTTATGAGAACGGGGAGTTTATGCCCAAGTTGTGATTCCACACAAGATAACCTGCGCATAGAAACAGCTAGTTAAGAAGGAAGAAGAAGAAAAAATAAAAAATATTCAGCAAAAAAGGCATGAAAACAGGAAAAAGCAAAGTGGATACGAAAGATACAAGTCCCTAATTCCTATTTACTGCTGAGGTTACCTAACGGAGCCCATATCATAGGGCAGTCAAACCTAACTCACCTAACCCAATTGCCTATCTTATGCCCCCTCAGGAGTCCGTAAGAAAGGCAATGCAATTTCAGATGAAGGAATCTTCATCATCCCAATCCATCAAGATCTAAATGCATGACTGTCCATGTGTCAGGTCAGCCCATAAGTTCTGTCCGAATTGTGAAGAAGTAAAACAAATGGCCAAGTTTTACATTTAAATAAAGATTCAATCATCAATGTACTTTCCCTGATTGTCTATGACTTCCTTCCATATATTAACAAGCTTATCACTACCATTACTGTTAAATTCTTTTGGCTTTGATTCGAAGAGCTCACAAATGTCGGTTTCAACCTGATGAAACGTCACTCCTTTTCGATTCACTCGAGGAGGTCTTTTTTTTCCTCAATGTTAGGTTCAAAAAACCCTAATTGCGGACAGTAGATTTGAGCGTTAATTGTTGCATTTGGAAGTAACAATTCAAAATGGATTATTCCTTGAGGACCATACCAAATTGAAAGAAGAACCTTTTTCTCATGAAATTCCATTCTCGGCTGTGGCTGGGGTCTTTCCCATTTACGAAGCCACTGTCTACGGCACTTAACATTTCGATAAAAGATCCGTTTTTCATCAAAAGTCACAAATCTACCAAAAAGGTGAAAAAGTTGGTAAGAATGGAGAGAAGAGCAGATGGCAACTCGAGATTTAAGATAGTTTTCGCACAATTCATGAGGGACTCATTTTCCAAGTTTAGGAATTTTTCCAAGTTTTTGAAGACGATGAACAGTTGTATGGTTTAAACTAAGCTTAATTATCAATTCCTCAACTGATAACACTGGGGAACACTCATTTTGTTGCATTAAGAGAACGATCTTCAGCTTCGAGGGGGAAATCTCCACTTCTTAATTCCACAAACCATGTTCTGCATGATCTTTCATTCTCACGCTCCTCTCCATGAACTGAGCGAATGGTTCTGGCCGCTCCGGCTGCTGAGGTTCGTTTCTTGAACTCAGAAAACATTTCGCGCCTCAAATGATTCTCAGGTGACTCCATGTCTGCATCGTTTTAGTCAAGCAAAATTTAATTTTACTCCTCTGGAAAATAAAATTGCATAAGTTTAAATGCATCTTAACATAAAAATATTGTTCAGCTCCACTAGACATTACAAAGTATTCTTCAAATTTCGTTAAATTTAAAAACAGGTAAAATTCGGTCATATGGGATGACCTAAAAGATGGCCGCATTTGATGAACCAATCGAATGAGAATTTAATATCCACTCTTCACCCCAGAATGAGAGAAATGCAATTACCGTAGCTCTAATATTACTTTGAGTCGAGTCTAGATCAACAAATATAGCTGGATCGTCTCAGCAACGTATAAATGAAATCTCAAACATCGTATAAAGTTGTCCTTTACTGAACTTATAAATTGCCCGGCTTAACAAGAAAAGCATCCATTACAGTGCCGCGTTCAAAGCGTTTTTGTGTTGGGTTATTTTATTTTCTTCAACTCCTAGCAGTCGGGTGTTAGCATCTGGCGAACTTCCCCTATTGGAAAAACACAGAGAAAGAGAAGTTGCGCAATTAGTTCTTGGTCCAATCTTCCATTACAGTCACTTTAAGAAACTTACATCATCAGATTGCTTGATGAGAATGTTTGCATCGAACTCGCAATGCATGTTTGACGTGAAGGCTGTGAGGTTAGAGATAATGAGTTAGGGATTTTAATTTTCTCTGCCTTTCTGACGGAATAATCACAAAGGAAAAAATCCCCATTTCGCTGTGCACCACAGATTACAACCAACGTCGATGCAAACCTGTCGAGCGCAGTCTGGACAGGCTTTCCTGACGGGCTGACAGGCCTCCCTGACAGGCCTCCCTGACAGGCTTCCCTGACAGGCCTCCCTGACGGGCCTACCTGACAGGCCTCCCGTGACGGGCCTCCCTGACAGGCCTCCCTGACGGGCCTCCCGTGA
>VOMN01010028.1:0-42495 GCA_014899125.1 Orchestia grillus
CATTAAATAAAAATTACGGTGCGAAGATGGGCTATTGCAGCCTGGATTTTTTTATACATAAGGTAGGCCGCAAAATAACAAGGAAAAAGTCATGATTCATACGAGCAACAGACAACAGCCTTACAATTAAGTGTGGAAGTTGAATTGGAACTTCTAATTGGGTCTTCAACGGGCCGTTAGAGTGCGACGCGCTCAATTGTACGTAATTTTCGCGAGCTCATTTGCGAATTTTTTGCAGAAGTGTGGGAGTTGAGTGTTGATGCTGGCCAAGTTCCGTATTTTGTAGAAGCGTGAGAGTTGAAAGTTGATGCAGGCTAAGTTCCGTATTTTACAGAAGCGTAAGAGTTGATGCAGGCCAAGTTCCGTATTTTACAGAAACGATAGAGTTGAGGCAGGCCAAGTTCCGTATTTGGACCGCTTTCGAGAATTATGCGAGTTGAAAATACTGCAGTGTAGTCTCTAACTCGTGTTTCGATCCAAACTAGGGTTGATTTGTACGCAAGTCATGGCGTACTCTATCTATAGAGTACGCTGTGACGCAAGTACATTCTAAGTGTGAACGATTGTTTTTGCAGTATTTTGTTCATTTAAGAATTTAGTTTCTCCTTATAGGGTTGAAAGCAAGAAAAATGCAATTGCATGACTCGTATTTGAATTTTCTTCCACATGGTAAATTCTGAAAGAAATATATCAAGAGACGAACTTTTCAAAATATAAAATTACCTACTTCCGTTCGTTTTGTATGAGCATAATATCATGCTTTCGTGACTTGCATCACTTATTTTTTGAAAAAGACTTATTGTATAAATTCTAATTACCTAATTTTGTAAGTCTAATTTATAAATATTAAAGTTGACAATTGTAATTTCTTTAACCCTCAACTCTAATTCCATGTTTTGCAATAGAGTTTGATTTCCGTGGAGCCCTTGTTTGCTGAATCAGTGCAATACTTCGTTAGTCAGACACGTATAGTAAAATTGTTGAAAAATATCAGCATTAACTGCTATTGATTCTGCAAATTAATTTCGAACATTATTTCGTCTGGCAGTCTGTATCGATCATATGATGGCAAATCAAGGTGGACTTTTAATATTCGATCTGATTCCCCCCCTCCCCTACCCCCTTTCTCCCCCGTGAAAAAATAGTAACTTCAGTTCGCATACTTTGTGAAATTGATAAATAACGGAAGTCAGCTCATCAATGGTTACCTTTGGGCACTTCGTTTCGTGTTACAAGCAGATAACATAAATTCTATTGGTAAGCGGAATAAGTTATGGCGCTCTCAAGTAAAATAAAATAGTAATCTTCATTGAATATATTTTGCGTATGAATTTGGAAATACTTAATTGCATAAAAGTGAAATTAATTCTATTAGTTGATATTTCCAATTGAATGTCTAGAAGCCAATAAGATTAAGTTGTAATTTTTGGAGTTTGTTATCATAAATTTATGTTTCACTGAAGTTAACTTCAACAGTTGTGAGTTTTTATGCTACTACTCGGTTTCCCTCAGCAGAATATACTTCCCGTATTTGAGTGGAGCGTTTACTCCTGCTCGGAGACGAGTGGAAGCCACCTAGCAGGCCTCGCATGCCAGCGAAGCCTGTTCTTTCCGATAGTTCTTCCAAGGCAATTAAAAAAGATGATATTTTCCAGTCATGAAAAGAAAACTTATAATTTGTATTATAGAAAACCAATACTCCGTGTCAGGTTTTCTCGTCTTGCGCGTATTGTTTATTGTAGCTTTCTCTCTCTCCCTCCCTCTTGAATTGTTCAATGAAAATCTTTTGTATAGGTTCTCTGAAGGTCATGCGCTCTTCCCTGGATACAGGTGACATACATCGTTAATTCCCATGGTAGAAAAGAATAAATTGCACCTATTGTGCATTATTCAATAATTGAAGTTCTGATACTTGAATGATCTTCGAAGATCCTCTTGGCAAATATCATGAGTGACGTCACTCGTTCTTGCAGCAATCGGAAGGTTGTCTTAGTTATTATTAAAAGAAAAAAAAATCAGGAGCTGCCAATTCAAGCGCATAATTGAATTTTTGATCTGTATCATAACTGGATGTTCAATCGCTCTACTCGACAGGAGACAAGTTGCACGTTGACTGACCTCACAAATTGTGCTTAGCAATCTTTATTAAGGCGCCTGAGACGGATGATTGTGTACTCGTATGTGTAGCAATCTGAGCACCGAGAAAATTTTGCGCAGATTTAATTTTCCAAATGCTAGATTTATGAACAATTGTTAGCCTGCTGTGCACATGGGTATAGGAACGGCTCTTCCCAAGTCTAAAAATATAAGTCCGTTATGTTGCGGCTCTTAAGCCCCGTCCACACTATCAGTCTTTGGAGCAAATTTGGTGTTCGTCAACTCTCCGCGAACACAAAAAACCGCGCGGGCTTCCAGATTTCGGTGTGTTTTCCATTCCGTTGGAAAACTCGAACACAAACTTCGTAGAAGCAACGAACACTCGATTGTTTATGTATATATTGTGCAAATGAATTGTTGATTTGATGGGAAACGATTATTTTGGTAATTTATTCATTTGAGTGTAGCTTAATATTATCCTATGAGCCTAATTAAATTAAGGGTTAGTTAATTTAATATGAATAGTAGCCGGCAGTAATAACTGGCAGCTGCGTTAATAGTAGTTGGGAATCTACCAGCATAGCATTGCTAGAAGATCAACGGTTTCAGATTTTTCAAACATGAGTAATAACTTCATTACTTTTATAAAAACAGCACCTAGATGACTAACAACTGCCATGATATGAAATTAAAACACTTATAGATCATCTCTATACACATATTAAAAAAACAATATGGTTTGTTTACATTGTTTCAAATTGTTTCTGCACTCGCACAACTTCATGCAGCTAAATACACAGTCTGGAGACACTCCTGATAAGTTTGTGTTTTTGTTTGCGTTTTGGCGCGTTCGTGACTGATGAGTTTGATGTGAAGACGGGGCTTTAGCAGTAGGCTTGGATTTACTTAACGTTCTACACCTTTTTATGCGTTTTGTGCGTTTTTATTGGTGGAATAAATGAGTGTATCTTTGCAATTGTTGTGCATTAGTGTGCTAGATTAGTGCATTACATCAGTGTCGTAAGGAAAATGAAGCTGGTCCTGATTCTTGTCCATCCTTTCCTAATTACAGCTTGCACTAATAACATCTAACAACATCAAAATTTACGTAGTTGATGAAATCTGTATGGTGCAGTTGCATTTTTCTTATTAACTCAGAATTGGAAGGCTTTGATAGGAATTGAAAGCGTACGTGGCTGCCTGGCCAGTCCAAGGGTTGATTTCAGTGTTGTGTTGTTGTTATTATTCAGAAGCAAAGTCATTTCCTTTTAGGGTTTCAATCGGTGTCGAAACATGAATACGAAGCCCTTGTAAGACTTGCGCGCCTTTGTTTGTTAAAACAAAACCAATTGCGTCCCCTGCAGGAAAAGGTAAGCAACCTCAAATTAAATTGAACGTTCTAATTTTACTTGCAATCAGGACAGTTCATGTAAAATATTCTGATTAATTGGAAAATTATTTTGAATGACAAATTACTTGGGGTCGCAGAGACATTGAAGTTCTATGCAAATAGTCACTACCATTATAAAATTTACAGATCACTTTGTCACTTTGTCAGTTGACATTGTCACTTTGAAAGAATCTTCTAGTTGTATCGTAGAAAGGTCATCGGAAGTCTTCCTTCAAGCTCGTGTTACCTATGTAAATACGTGCTCTTATAATTCTTTATTGTGTCATCTGCATGGGAATAAAATGAGTGTATTGAGAGTTTTGTTCAGTGCATATATGCAATTTTGCGCGAGAGAATTTTCCTTGCGTAATGAGGGTGTCTGCATGGACTACCTCCAGCGTGCTCGGCTTTCCTTGAATACTGCACCGAGGGAATTCGACGCTTCTAATTGGAACAGACTCGGGTGAGTCTCTCTAAGGTTTCAGACTTCATTAGTTCCTCTCGACCTTATTTCAGTGTGAGGTAATCTGGGCCACAATTGCACTGTTTTCTGTAATTCCAAGTGTGCTCTCGTATGGCTGGAGATGAACTATAATGACACGTGTGAAGCCATGAGCTCGTTCCTGAGCTCAATGCTGGTAATCTTCTGGCTCAGGTTGTGTGGAAACGAATTAGGCAGGAGTTTAAATTAAGTATTATTGATACATACTTCATTCTAGTCGGTCTGTTTCGGACTGGTAAGCCCGTTCCAGGGCGTCATTGAAGGTTAGAAGACCACCGTAGAAAATTTACGTAAAAAGGGGGGGGGAGGGGCTCGCGTCTGAATTTTATATGTAGCTGTACATATATGGAGGCTGATTTTCTAAGGAGCCACATCCATGGGCTTCAAAAAGCCTCGCTATATTTTTTCAAACGTGGATGCTAAAGCTTCAATATTGCTTTAGTATCAGTTACAAACGAAGTGTCAAAAAAGCTATTTTCGAATCAGTCTTTCAAAACTGTCTCCGAAGTTCTTTCACAATTGAAGTCCTATGGTGACTGTAGACTCTAGGACTTAACTGCAATGGAAACTACTGCAAGAATTTACATAAAAATGAACCCAGATGCAAATGTTCATGAAAAGTGTTTCAGTGTTGAAACGGCAAATTTCAGTGACTACCATTTCTGAGCGTGAAATTAACAGGTCAGTGAACGCGTGCATCAAAATACTATAGGTTTAGCATACAGTTCAGAATAGGACGAATTATGAATGGGACTGCTTGAATTTTCGTGTTTGCATTGTTAGTCTGGCGTGCCAGCGCCCCAATGGCGCCCACGGCAGCGTCTGTTAATGCCGCGTTCGGCGAGCGTTAATGAGGTGGCCACTGTAATTGCGGATGTCGAGTCACATCTGCAGCGACGGCTCGCGGTCGTCACCTCGCTGCCAGCCGCAGTTGAGTTTGTGTCACACTTCGCCAGATGTTTCGTTCTTCGTTCCTTTTTGATGCCGAGTGCACAAACCTATTATTGCTTTCAGTTATCAAAAGCTTTTGGGTAGTTTAAAGTGATTTTTCGAAATTATTCAGGGTCCATCCACAAAATATTTTAACTTAAACGGTGTGTATCGCTGTTTTTCTGATGGTTGTTGAATCACATGCCTGCGGCCGGTGCCTCTACCGCTAGCCAACTGTCATGTGAAGATGTTTTTAACCCATTCGTGCCAGCATTTATACATCGCTGAAGGCTTTTTTTTTCTTTGTGTGATGCTTGCGCATCTGAATGTATGTTATTGTATGCATGAATGAATAAACTGTGACGGATGCCATAAGTATCACGTACGTTACCAAATGTAGAGACGTGAATTTACGCCCGCCCAAATAAAAATAATTTGAAATACAGCAATACCGAACTTAGTAAAAGTTCTTACCACTCGATATTTATGGGTTAAGGATGTATCTGTAAACTTCGAGAATATGAACAGTTTGAATTTTAATGTGGAATGGCATTTTCGCATTCTGTTAACGAGAATGTAACTTTAGCAATAGAGACTTCTTGCTGAAAGCTCACGAGCGTGTTACGTGGGGCTAAACCTGTCTTACTTACCTTTAAGTATCGGCAACAGGCAATAAAAAAAAAAGATTTGCCTCTAAGGTCGAGTACAAGTAATATTTCGATCCGCTTATTGCGTCGACTAATGTTTTGCATCTGAACTTATGGAGAATTCCGGGTAACGTTATACAAATTTTCCGGAACCAATGTGTACGGAGGTGATTATAAACTTAACACTGCCACATTATAAATTGAATAGAATCCAGACATGTCTCTGAAGGACCAGAAATAGTTTCCTGATAAGCCTGTTCAGAGGGCTAAAATCATTGCTGGATCCGAGGCATGTATAATTACAATATTCAACAGGATGCGGTACAGAGAGGGTGGCATGTAAGTTCAGGGCCCATAATTGCTGAGTCATGGGCGACGAGTTCATAATGCGAGCTGTACCGTACACACTCGTAGTTACCTTGTCCTGTAATGATGTGTTGTTGCGGGCTGAGACGCGTACACGCTGCAGGATATTTTCCTCAGTCATCCTATGGAAGAGATATTTTTATTGAAAAACCCTAATCTGGGGTCCTTTAGGGATAGGTAAGATTGGTACGCAAATTCGTTGTCATACCTTCATTCGGTTAGTGTAATATTTTAAACGACATTTGAAAAATATTGAAAACGTAATTCCACATACATACGGCAGTTTTCTACATTAAAAGATATCTTACAGGGTAATTTCCAAATTGTTTGATAAGATCGTGCGACTATTTATAGAAGTACACGGACAAATGAAGATCATCGGATTCAAACCTGAAATCGTATTCTTAGGTAACATTCAGAAGAGTATCTAAAGTCTTATTATGCCCAAGTTTCTCCGGATATATTTTGGTTTTAAAACCACCATTCTTGGAGTTGTTTGTGCTGTTCCTGAGTGTTTTACTAGAGCTTTTCAGACAGTTGAAAGCAGCCGATTCGTAATTCTTGAGTCTCTTCAGCATCGCTATGGAACTTCAATTGTAAAATCCTTTTGTTGTTTGATTTTGAAGGTTTACCTTATGCTTTTTTATTTTATATGCAGGAGTAGATCAAGGCCAAAAAATGGTGTGAAGACTAAGGGGACAAAATTCTGTAAAATTTAATTTCTGCCTCAGGAAAGAAAATCACAAATTGAAATGATTGATCTAGACGGATGGAATAAATATTCTTCCATTGGACAGATGTTGACTTGCAAGTTGAATATCGTATTCAAAGGCATGTTGCAATTTTCCGAATTTATCTGGGCTTCTTATTTGTGTGTGGTATGCATATCACTATCAGTTTTATAGAGGCATTTCCCAACGTTGACCCATAAAATCGTGTGTGTATTGGTTAAGCCTTGCAGTTTTGTTAAAGAAAAAAATCTTGGGCACGTAACAGATTTCACGGTCGGTTACGAAATAGGTTCGCCTCTCTGAGAGCAAGATGACACGACGGACAGCGTCGTTGGCTGCCGGTTACCTGCAAGGCCTCAGCTCATCAATCAAGCACGAATACGACCAAATGCTAGACGCAGGTGCGCCTCTGGCCTCCTCGGATCATTCTGATTGATAGAGCACTTTTTATACCATTAATTCTTTGTCCGCGTGTAATTAATAGCTTCTACATATACCATTAATTTCCTTCGACCGATTGCAGTGCAATTTCTTTGGGAAAAAGCTAGTACACGATTATGATAATTATTAATTCTGTTTTGAGGAGAAAATTACATCGGTTTCATTAGCTACTTTCTACTCTGAATCATTATTTCTGTAAAGTGCGCCTTAAAGAAGAAATAATTCAAACATTTGAAAAAGATATAGTTCGCATCATCGGACTGATTGCTTCCGGGAGAACTTTACACTAGTTTGAAAAAATTATATACGTGGAAGTCATTGATGGTAGATTCTTCTATTGTTTTTTAGCCTTCAACGATGAAAGTTTTTGCTCTCAGCTAATATTTTCATATCAGGAACGGGCTCAGGCAGCATGCACCGGATAGGTCATGGGCAACAGGGTTAGTAGATTAGTTAAGGTTAGTTTGGTAGGTTAGTTAAGTTTATCTTTCCTATCCGCTATGGGGAGTGACGTCCCCAGGAGCAGCACTGTAAGGTCACCTCAGCTATAGCTAGGGCTTCTATCTTTGGTGCCCTCTTTGCTTCTTTCGATTTTCATACCTGTATCGATGATCATTCTTCATCTTTACTTCCTCTTCATTCTTAACTTGCTCTTTCTATGCGCAAGGAACCTTGTGTGGGAACGTTGTTTGAAGTCTGTACAAAATGGTTCCTTCCTTTCGCTCTCTTAAGGTCACATTTTATGAATCTGAGGAGCGTTAAACTAATAAAATAGAAAATATAGACCAAAAACTAGCTGTACAGAGTGATTCTAGCCACCTAGTTTACGAGTATAGTTTCGGACTGACCGTCTTAATATTTAATTTACTGTAGCATCTGTACGCACTTGTTGACGAAAATTTCACCAACGTTACCGAGAATTAATCTCCGAGTTCAGCCGCAAAAAACCCAGCGAACGCTAAGGACGTGTCAAAATCTCGCCCATGCTCGTAGGAGCAAGCGCGTCTTCTTCCATGTAACATCTCGCTTGTTCCAGAGGGTACAATTCTCGCTGCCTGCTAGACCCACTGGAACATGATATCCTTGCACGAGAACACCATGGAAGTGTCTTGACTAAAGAACTTATCGTTCAACTGGCTTAAAAAATTGAAAAATCCTGTTTGGTCCGGAACAGGAGCAGTTTTCTTGTTACGATATGTTAGTAAAATTTCCTGGTTCTGTTGAAGTAAACTAGCTTGATTGATAAATTGTTTTAGAATACGAATATTTTCAGAGTTTTAGTCTATAGGACTATTTCGTGATGCCCTAAGATTCCAGTCTAGTCTTAAATAACCCAAAATTTTTCGCCACATTTCCTGGGTTATGCTCAACAAATTTTTTCTGGCGCTCTTCCACGCGTAATAAGGCGTGACGGTGTCATTATGACTAGAGCGTATTTCGAAAATATCGGGAAAATTCCTCATCATTTCCGAAATCTATTTATTTGGCTTGAATATTGGGGGCGTCCGTGCTCATTTGGTGCAAATGAGACCGTGCATTTTCCGGGAGGAAGCTTGCGTTCGAGCTCGCCGCGCGCAGTGAGCTGTGAAGCTTGCTAATTACCGCACCGCCCCCTGCCTCTTTTACCTCAAACGATCAGATATTTTTTTTTTTTTTGGATATCCAACGTTCAAAGTTATTCGCCGCTCGTGCACAAAGTGAAATTCATTTCTTTGACGGCTTTGAGGTACTACAATCGCGAATGTTTCGTTTTGCGAACATTCAGCTTCCATCTGAACATCCAAGGCCGCTGATTTCGATGCCACCCGTGATGGAGTTTTGCAGACCACCGAGTCGGTTGTCTCCTCAGCTCTTTCTCAGGAATTTTAATGATGGCAATTTGTCTGCTTTGAAACGATTGCGCATTTTGCTCGCTCTGTAATAAATTTTATCATCCACCATGACTTCAATTTAATGCTAAAACTGAGTCTACGCAAATGCTAAACTTCTGGCGTACAAATTTGTATATTTTTTAGATTTATACCATGCTCTGTTTTGATTTCATTTCATAAAGCTACCTAAGGTAAAGTTAAGGCTTAGAGGAACACTGGTAGGTTAAGTCGGCAATAGATAGGCGTTCGGGACTTCTGTCTTTCGTGCTCACTTTACTTCTTTCAATTTTCACACCTTCTTCGCCATCTTTTTTGTCATTTTTTCCTCTCACTTCTTAAATTGCTGTTTCTACGTGCAAGGAATTTGGCGTGCGTCCACACTTGTGCATAAATTCCACGGGTGCTACAATACAAACTTGATGGTCCCTTTTTCTCTTTACTCTCTTTGTATCGCACTTGAGGTGGATAGGAAGCTTCAAACTACGAATATAACCTAACCTTCATAAGCCAGCTTTTGTTTTTTATTTCCTTGTCATGTTTCGCTTTTATTTTTCCTTTTCTTTAAAATAAATTTCCCCCACTTGACTTGAATATAGTTGCGTAATTTAACCGCCACGGCCGAAGTTCTACAGTATTTCTGAAAGCTGGAATTTTTTAGGACCATTAGTGCGCTTTCTTGCAACTATACTGCTACAGCGAGGTGACCGTAGAGGTAGTGGGTGGGTGTGTCCAAGGGCTTGAGCTGTCTGTGTCTCAAGCTTGACTCCGTCCTTCTCGCGAGAAATGTCAGGGCTCGGACCAACAACAACGTGACGCAGACATCGAAATGAATAGCTCCAGTTTTGAGTGAATAGCTTAAAAAACATAGCTTAGCATTGTTTTTGACCCATCATTTGAGCAAATATATCGGTGCGATTGATTCGCTACTATCCAGGGCATTTGCGAAAAACTTTGATTAATTAGATTCGATTTTACTTCTTGTAACGCTTTAATTCGAGTCATTATTTTGATCCAATTAAATTTCGGATTCAGTTTGCTTTGCACAGGCTGCTGGAGAGTGTAAATGGGTTTCAACTACAACAAAGCGAGCATCGTTAGGTGATGACAAAAATTCAATGGTCATGAGCAGCATCCAAGATTTGTGAGCTGCCCTTCATTAATGTCATCCTTGCATCTGCCAGTGTGATGTCCCACTCACCAGGACCGACTGAAATTAGAAATAGGGAAAATTTTGACTGCCGGTGTTGAAACTCCATTAATAACACCTTGGAGTGTCCAATTGATGGAGTTACCTTCCAGTTTTAAAATTTACTCGCCCTGTTTTTTGTGAGCCCTCTGATACTCGGAAAAATTTCTGAATGATTCAGCTTTTCTGATTCACGGGATTTGAAAGTTCGAACAGTAGCCTCAATTAATGCTGTATTGAAATTCAAGGTTCGTTGAGCGTTACTGTGTAAAGGATTTTCCCATTCATTAAACTGTGCTGTTCAGTTCCTGTGTTGCATCCCTCGAGAACATTTTTAGCCCATGTGTAGGCTCTGGGTTGTCTAACTTATTCTGCTCCGCAACAAATGCCCTTCAAACTCTGGAACACAAGTGCACTTAGCAGTTGTCGCTCATCCGAACAAGGGGAAAATTCAGGGATTATGAGGTATATAATTTGTATTCTTTGTATGAACTTCTAAATTACCTGGCATTACCGACGTAAAACTTTTCTAAAATTTCTAATCAGAGGGTTTTTCTGAAAAGAGGGTTGGCGTTCAAGTGCGTCTCTACAAGGTGCTCAATGGTAGGTTCTGTTTATTACCGAGACTCGATCGAGTTCTTGTTTTGAACCTTATCAAGGTTCTGTCAATCTCGCTGAGCCTTCTTGTTTTTCCCCTTGGTAATCTGATGAAAGAGCTCCTTTTTGCTGTATCTATGGCAACGGTGCAGCCATCAAAGTGAGAAGGACGGGTGGCAGCTCCTCTGTCTCTAGGGTGATGCTCTTCTCTTCAAAGTCGGAAATTTAAGAAACATATTTTTTTCTAATTTAAAAGATTGCTTATTAGAGAAGATCTTCTTTCTTTTGTGATGGTGTCTCTCTTCTCGATCGTTGTTTTTTGCCAAGAACCTAAAGAAAATATGCGAGGCAAAGCGAGTCTTCTCGAGAAGCCAACGAATGCTAATGGGGCCTCCTTAATTTACCTCGGCTTGCTCTCAGCTGTTTCCTTTGCCGATGTTCTCCCCTCACTCCTGTAACAAGAAATTGCGGCGGGGCAACAGCGCCAGGGGAATGCTACATAAAGGGTGAGACTGGAAGCTTACATCTTGCGCAAAGTGCAACGAGATGCTCCTTCCTTTATGAGTTGCAAATCGTCGCTCATATAATGTAGCAAATATATTGTTACTCCAAACAGACCGCCTAACTCATCTGAAGGTGGAAGCGTGTATCAATCTGGAACAAATTGGAGGGGGTAAGGGGAATTAATGTGATAGAGAAAATTTCAGATAATGCATCCATATTAAAAATGTAGTGCATCTATATTCAAATTAGTACACGCACACACACACGCGCAAGGCATGAATTAGGCAGGTTCATTACTTCGTGTACAGCTGGATGGGTATTAGCTAATGAACAATTCCTGCAGAAGTTGGACGGATTCTTATGTTTTGATTTTTCTATATTCATTGCGCTGCATTTAAATAAAATTCGAGATCGAACTTATTTTTTAACTTAATGTTCATAATATTATGCCAGCTAAAAGTACGTGAAAGAAAGTTTACGTTTCAATTCAAACCAAAGTCATGCTTCATAGTTCAGTTAACATCCGTTATTTTGCAAGGGTGTGTGTTTGGTTGTCTAGTGCGACTTGGAGTCCCTAAATGCGACTCTCAACTCAACTGTCACTGTTTAGTGATGCTTTGAATTCGCATTGTGGTTTAAGTTGGGGTATTGCAGCTCTACCTCCTGAGCTCTAACTTTATTTTACCAAGCAAAATCGAGTCACGGAGGTTAATAGATTCATTATTGAGACATGCGAAATCAAGTGTAGAACTTTAATGCTGAGTCATAGTTGAACTGCTTAGCGACACCGTCAAAGCACCAAATTTATCCTCGTAAAAGTGCTTAATGAAAAATTCCAATAAAATTTCATTATTGACTAAATCTATCGGCATTATACATCACGGGAGAAACTCTCCATGTCCGCATATTTTAGGGTTTCAGTCGAGTGACCATAAGATACGAACATCATTTCTCTAAAATAGAATTGATGAGCGTTGACACCTTCGTAACGCTGCAAACTTACAAGCAGAATATATCCTGACAGCCAGGTAAATCTTATCGCAAGTCCTCCGATTTGTCCATTTACTGTTAATGTTAGAAGCCATCGTACGTTCTGAGTGACTTGTCCACACAGCGCACGTTTGTCCTTAATTTAGGAATCAAATGCGTATAGAAAATGTTGTGACACGTTTGATCGTAACCTTCAAGCGATGTATGTTTATCAATTTTTATGCGTGATCATAAAGGCTTATTCAAGGTGCGTATTGACCAGCGAGTTTCACATTATGCTTCGTAAAACTCAATTGCATGGTTGTATTTTGATAAATCTTCGCTCTATACGCTGTGAAATTTTCGTTCGTTATCTTGACGTACAAAAGTGAGGTTATTGTAAACGAAGTTCAGTACAATGTTACGACCCAAACTGTAGATACACTCAGTCTTATCTCAGGGCGGAAATATTGAGAAAACGAGGCAAAAAGCATTTCACAACGTACAAAAATTGACGATTGCACAGCAGCAAGCAGTCCTCCTTAAAGTCAAGTACATAACTGGTACTGCGGCATGTGATGCCGATAATCCCTTACGGAACTCGGCGTCAAAACGTGTATCAAAATGTACGCCTCGTCCTAACGGGTCTGTAATAAATCTGTCTACGCGTGGCGAGTGCGATACAGTAGTGAAGTCAACATTTGTTGGTTCCAATAGGTTAATTAAGTTACAGCGTAGGTGTAAGTATTGATGTAGAATTTACTCGCCCATTGCTGCCTACTTAGTAATGACTACATGTATAATAAATGATGAGTTTTACGAAAGAGAGAGCCTAAGTACTTATAAATATGGTGTGGACGTGCATCCCGTGCCGGCTGCTGCCGCGGCGCAACTGGATACCGGTGTGGTGGGGCAGGTACTCACAGGGGAGTCTGGGCCTGGGGTTCGATCTCCTCAGTGGGAGGAGCGAAAAAGAGGAGGGATTCCTAGGGGGAAACGTTGAGCTTTACTCTATATTTTTAGAGCGAGAGACCGCGAGAAAATAGAGCGAGGAGGGTGAGAGGAGAGGGAGGGATGGGGAAGAGGGATGGGGAAGAGGGATGGGGGGGCAGCATGTACGAGTGTGTGAGGGATGATGTGAGAGCAATCCAGCGCAGAACGACACAACGGGACGGGGACGTCAGCGGGATCAGGAATGAGAGTTCCGAAAAAAGCAGAACTTGGGAGAAATTATTGTAGCATTGCGTTTTGGGGTAAAGGTTAGAAAAATGGTCCTCGTGGATTAAAACATAAAAATGTGGGATCGCTAAACATAGTCGACCAGGTTTACTACAGTTTTATTGACGATTAACCATTTTCTTTTTATGGAGGTCTCATGTTCCTTCGGTTCCTTCATGACTTTTCCAGATCATCGCGCCCCAGTTTTAAAACATGGCATATGAGTCGGTCTTGATGCAGATTTAAATCGTATTGATTGTAGATCACATACCAGGGCACTGCGCTCCTGAATCATTCTTGAATACTCGCTTCCTTCCCTGTACAGTACTTTCTATTACACGTCGAGTTCACGAGAGTAAGCATGGTCTGTGCATTACTTTAAATTTTGCAATAAGGGCCTTCTGGCATCAAAAGAAATTTCATATTCTTGTGTGTAGAATTAGCCTCCTTACAGCTGTATAATACGTCGGCAATTGTAAGATATTAGGCTACTAAATTTGCTGATTATAGCTTCGATATTAGTTGGTTGTAAGAGCGAGTTTTAACTGAATTCTAATTGCACGCCGTAAGTTTTATTTGTATTTGTTTTTTTCTTTCATCCACAAAGAGTCAGTAGAGAAATAAAAAATAAATGAGTGTGCCCGTTGCTTGCTTCATTCATCCTACTAAATCAAGTGTTTCGGGAGAAATTAATATATTTTTTGAGTCCTTGCCCTGAGCGTGATGCCGTAAAAAAATTTAATTGTACAGATCGTTAACCCTTCGTTAGTCGCGTGGGGTGTTTTGTGAAAGAACGATATTGATGGTATTAATTCAGGCGGCTAACGAGGTGTTCAAGAATAATGGAATGACACGTGTTTCAATCCACGGGCTTTCCTGCGTTGTGGTGGTTGCGTAAATGCTTTCGCTTGTCTGTGCTGCTCTTCCAACGGGAAGCTTGCATTAATATCGTATTATTTCACATGTTTAAGTAAGTGCTTTGTGCTAGAGGCTCTCAAATTAGTGGACAAAGAAAATTTAAAATTGTTTTTAGGAATTATGTTTTATACTGAGAATAACAGTCATGTATAAATTTACTTATTTATTTGTTTACAGGTTAGGAGTCACGCTTAGTGCTCGTCTGACCATCAGGGAGGGAGCTTAGGTCCGCCTCCTCTGGGGAAATGATGCCTTTGGGGAAATGATATTAACCTTAAGAATGTATATAGTAATTCCCGTCATTTTTGACGGGTCGCTTTATAAGTTCTTTAAGATTGCTAATAGTATCATTTTGGAACACTATTTTTAAGATTGTATAATCTGCACCGGGGCAGCAATCATTTTGTTTCCTTTATAGCTTTTCTTTGAAATAGTTTTTAATTCTTTTAGTGGGATAAAAATTTCAGTTCAATCGGCTCTTATTTTCTACTTCGAAATATGAGATTGGCGTTACCAGGTCAGTGTGAATAACTGGCCTTTAGGCGAGTCACAACGCCCTAACGGTGACCACTAGGCTGGCCTTGGTAGGCCGCTCAAGACAAAAAAGGCCACACCGAAAACGATAATGCAGTTGAACAGCAGACCCTTGGAGCGACACCTGGTCCTTCGTAAAAACGTACGCTCTTAGAAAAAATTTATCTGACCAAAACAAAGCTGAGTTCGGGATAAATTTCAGCACCCACTGCTGTCGAGTCCACAGCAGGCAGGTGTGGACGTCCTCGACATCCGCCAACTCCTGAGGAGCGCTTATGAGAATCGTGTCTTGATGAGGAGGGAATTGTTCTTATGAGGAATGGTCTTAAAAATCATTTCAAGTTCTTATTACATTTATTGAAGAATTATAATTTGAGCTCGAGATTTGGTTCATTTTACTGTTCGATCAGCTTTGCAACACGCAAGGCTTATTTTCTGTACAGCGTTTCCGTCCACAAAATACGAAATTTTCCTAGCGCGAGGTTATCTCTTAGGTGAGTCGTGCAGCTCTTGTTGAAGATTAACCCGTTTTGAAGTATCGAGTTCAAATGAAGAGTCCTACGAAATATTTATAGTCTAGATTCAATTGACTTGAATGCTCCAGAAGATTCAGCGCAAGAAATCTTCCCGGTTGAGCTCGACCTGGGGAAAGCTTCCTGTGACCGATTCTAATCAGGGAGTTGAGCTCGCACGATTTTACCGAAGATCAGCGCGCAATTTTGCAGCTCCTCGTCGTGGTATTGCTGCGGCCTCCGAGGTAATATCCATTACTGCCTCCGCCGCCGCAGATGCCGCTGCGAAACATGTTTCAATCGCGTCGATGGAGCAGCTTTTTCTTGAGTAAATTGCTCGGGTACCTTGCAAGAACGGATGATTTTAATTATGATGATCGAAGGCATTTGATGTGAGGTTTCCCGGGTGAAATCTATTCTATATTTTCTGAGTAGTTTTACAGAGATGATGCGGGGTTTGAGGGCGAAATTGCTGAAGCGCTCTCTAATGATGGCTTTCTTATAACTGTTGTGATGTTCTTCTTTCGCTTTTTGAATGGCGGTTTGAATTCCAGCTTGAAAATAAAGTCTGCTAAAATGGTTGGCGACAATACCCACGTTTAACACCGATTCGTTTGTGTAATTTTTTCATGGAAATAAGAAGAAGTATTCATTTTCTTCGTTGCGACTTTCGTTTATTCGGCATAGTTGATAAAATACAAATCGACGAGCTGTGCTCGTCGAACTCTAGAAGCTCGAGCACCTCCGAGGCTTCAGCCTTCCCTCCATTTTGAGTGGCCGCCGCTGGTTTCCGTCAGTCTCTTTCCAATCTCCCGTTTGCCACAATAACATATTTTTCTCTTGGGAAGCTGTTAGTAGCAGAACCCTACTTGGCGGAACTAATTTAGCGCGAACATCTCAGCGTGCTCAGATTGAGCGTAGTGTCGCAGACACTCGTCCAGCCGTTGCCGGGCTCAGAATCCGACTCAAGTGACGACACATCGGCAAACTTATTTAATAGGTCGTCCTTCTGAACATTCCGTTGATTTTTTCGTTGCTTTGAGATCGGTGTTCAATTAAGCTTCTCTTTCTGTCAGAGTTGTGTTACGATTTACTGCATTTTAGCGGCCCACTTGGAGGAATTAGTGTGTAGAGTGTCGAAAAGAAGCATATTTAATTGTAGTTGTTCGTATAGTTAATACAGGGGCTTTTTAAGTATATGTTTCAAATTGCTCAAATTTTAGACAAGAAATAACGTGAAATTTAAAAAAATATCTATCAACGCAAGTTTTAGAGAAGTGCTTCATTGTCCAGTCATCAAGATAACCATTAGGACATGTATGAACAAATTTGTGAGGTTATTTCGTTCTCTGTGATGTCATTGTGAAGCACCTCATTAGTGTCTAATCGGAAGCCAACCCTTGAACTTCATTTTAGGGAGATGTCAGCGATTTAGTTTTACTTCTGTATCGGCTTCCGAGTTGTGAATATATCAGTACTTTGAAACGGGTGTAATTCTTCATCAACGTCAGAGCTGTGGCAAAAATTCTAAAATGAAGAACGTTAGCGTCAAAATGGTTTACTGCGAGGCTGCAAAGAGTTTTTTGCTCATGGAACTTCTGCAAGCATGCATCTTTTATGTATTCATCACGCCCCACATTTTTCCTGTTGATACAGTGCCAATCCCTGAAATCGGTGTTCTTCGACATTTTCTCATTGCTAAAATTGTTTTACTTTGTACCTTATTTTACCTCCTTCCTTCATTGTTTTCATTAATCGAGGGATAGGACTGGGATTGAAAATGAAAAGTAACACTTCTTTTACGATAACGCGAGCTCGAATTTAGTTGTCGAGTTCTTGTAGGTTGGTTATTCAAAGGCTATAAATTTTAAACATTGGGAAGAAATCATCTTCGGTGAACGTTATACGTGCGTCAGGACTTGACCTGATTTCGATATCTCAGTGGTCAAAATTTAATCGTATTAGAATGTTGAATGTAGTTTTAATATCTTACTAATTTATTACACATAAGTAGGCGATACTTCTGCTTCAGTTTAGACAAAAAATTACTTCTGCTCATATTTCACTCATTGAAACATTCGGTATGTTCAGTTCATCCTTGCGTAGTGGCACAGTTGCACTAAACCGTGAATTTTAAACATATGATTTGGTATTTCAGAGGTTTCCGAAAATTTTTAGAGCCTAATTTTATGATTTTTTTTACTTTAATAACCTTTTTCTTTTTTTTTACTTTATATTCATGTACGCTTTTGAACCCCATCGTTTTCAATCAAAGCTATGTTCCTCAACTTAATATTTATATCAACACAATTCCATTTACCATAGTTTGAATTACTGTGTAAGACGAGCACCATTTGGTCCGATATTTGAGCTGAAGTGTTCTCGTCTCAGAAGGAATATCATTCGTGAATGTAAACGTAGGAAAATGGGCAGCAAACCAGTGACTTTTGATTTCGCATCTACTGACCTTGCGCTTTTGATTGCTCCTAAAAACATGATCATACTTTTTGGTGCGTTGTTTGTCGCCTTGTAATTAGTTTGAAGGCAACTTCAGCTGGCAAAAACATCGCAATAATATCACTGAGCATGCCATTCGATGTTGGAACGTGCGTTGCCGAGGCATCGAATCCTCTCTAGGAGGCCGGTCCGTCTGCTGGCTGTGTGTGTTCGCTAGCAGCCAGGTTTAATATCAAATCCAGTTGAGCATTCATCAAAGGCTTGCCCGTACAATACACGGCTCTGCGTATTACGGGCTCTCGAGCTTTCAATTCGTTGCCAGCAGGAATTGAGAAGGGGAGGCATTTGGTTCGCTTCTGCGTTGCCTGGGCTACCCTAAAAGTTCTTATAAAAGTTCGAGCTGGCAAAATTTCCTCTGCGTTTTGGATCGAGGTCGGATGGACAACATGCGTGTGCTCTCATGGTCAATTCAGAGCCCTCCTAGCTGGAGTTATTTTCCTTAGCACATGCTTTCTTTTCCCCAGTGAGGGTTCTCCTGCGTACGCAGCACTGCCTGTTGTCGTTTGCTCTGCAGGTACGTTTTCGGGCCCTGACCGTAAAACTGAGTGAAGTCCTGGTGCGTGTGTTCTCATACATACCTCGAATCGAATGGAGAGGGGACTCCATTGGCTGTTGGGTTGGCATGTAGAAGAATTTGCAGAGAATATTTTTGAAACTTATCAGAGTTTTCCATGAATTTGACTATTTGAATCAGATGATTTCCTGATGAAATCGGCTTTCTACTTTGTGCTCAATATTCTGGAAGGACAAATGAATTTTCGTTTCGTGTTAAGCCCCACTCGCCCACGTGCAGGCTGAAAATAAGTAGCATGTACAGTAAAATTTTTAAAACTTTTTGACTATATTTACGTTCTGATTTGCTTCTCACGTCAATCTATGGAAAACTGATGTGACCGGCAACGACTTGACCGATTGAAGTTTGTGTTATGAACGCCGGAATGAGGAATCGTTTTTTGCTCACGATTTTACCGATTTGGCGTATTTGGCTACGGAAACTCGTCAGCGAGGAGAAGAGCTGTGCAGACTTGGCAGCTCGCCTCCACCAAATACGATTGGTCGTGATAGTCCGGATATGCGACATTTGAGCTACGTAGAATTGGAACGCAAAGTTATTGCAGTTTATTTTCAAACGGGCCCGAAGAGAACAAAGAACACGCGCTAATTAATCAAAAGCTGTGCAATACAATGTTACACAGCGACCAGACTGCCTAGTTGAGGTATCAAAACTCATCATACTCTTAATAAGTGCGCTGTGGTAGCCCATGATGTTTGCCCGAATTGGCGGGAGTTTGTGCAATGGAAGCCTTCTTTGAAAAGAAAGAAAAAGAAAGAAGGATCGTTTATCTCAAAATTTGTTTCGCACGTGATATGGTAACGATTAGGTTTTAAATCACCAAGAATACAATGCTAATATCGAATATTGACAGTATACATGGAACAGTCAGACATTTACACTATGACTATGGCTTCATTTGATGGTGATGGCTTGGGTGAGTCGACTCTTCATATTACTACTTAATTTAGCTACATCAAAAGATGCATTCGTTGCCCAGGACGTTACTCACAATTGTTGAGTCGCCCAGGTTGGACTGAACGGTTTTACCTTGGATTGAAATACAGCATTTGTAGAATAGTATATCGGTATTGAATGACACTAGTAGCATTGAACGGTTCTTAGTGTACTGAACGTAGTAATATTATCAAATACTACAAGCTGTTGAATAGTGATTGTATAATTGAATGGTAATAGCTGTATTGAATAATGCTACTTGTTTTAAACAATAGAAGTTGCGCGAGTAAACAGCAGTTTAATCAAATCTGGATCATTCTTGAGTTACTACCATTATATTGAACTTCAATTCCCTTCAAAATTGTTTTCTTTGTTGAGCAATATAAAAATGCACCTTCGAAGGGCATGCAAACGGACTTAGTAACATTTCCAAGGGCTCCGAAAGACCGCCAGTCATTTACATCTAGATATATACGTACGCTAATATACACAAATCTCTAAAACTAACTTTTTATACTTAAAAAATGCACTGCTTCTCATTATGTCGTTGTATAGTAGAGTGAGAGTATTAATACTACTGTGAATAAAACTCCGCTAAACAATTTTTTCATAAATTTAGTTGTACATTTTCACATCACTGCCTGCTTTTTCGTGCCGCCGTCGATATTTCTATATTCATAGAGTGTAGCTGTGAATTTCTACCTAATTCTTACAGTGTTTGAAGGAAGAAACGTAAAAAACATGTAAATATGGGTGAAAAGAAATGCATCACAGGGTCATTACGTAATAGATTGGAAACAAACTTCACTCTACATTTTCATAGCGATTCGTACGACTGGACTTACACTGCTTGATTTTTACTACAGAATGGTGCACCCTGGAGTCCTTGATCACTTCAACCTTGCAGTGGTGATGTGCAGCTGCGTGGCAAAACGATCTTGGCGATAAATTCATTAATGCATAACAATTATTAGCCATGGGGTCGACTGTTCTTGAGACCCGCATCCCTACAACCAAGAAAGGAGAGCGTGAGATTTACGTTTTCACTTCACAGTTTAGGACTTGGTTTTTTCCGTTATTGATTTGTCGAAGACGTTTTTGCATTGGTGCTCCTTTGATGATGTGCAAGTTTGCTCCACCTAAACAAGTACTATCTTATAGTTAATAGCATTCACGTGTACCTGAAAAGTGTTCCACGTTTGACAGAATGAGAGCTCCACGGCGTCGCAGTGGCGGTGTGAGCGTGCAGGCTACACGCAATCTCTGAAATTAAAGAGCATATCAGAAGGTTATCTAGTGTAAAATTAGCGATCTCACGGCGAGACAACTAAGCGCTCGCAAAAATCTCCTTCAAATTAGTGTCTGAATCAAAATGCTGCTTCCCCTCCGAGAGAACAGCTTAAAGATGCAGATTAGAGCGTGTGTGGGGGTAATGTGTGCCGAACTTTAATGAATTGCGTGCTCGTTGAGCACTTTTTTCCAGATTTGTGCTGCTTTTTTCATGTAACTGAAGAATAAATTTTTATCCCTTACGGCAAGGCTTGAGGCTTTGCATTTTCTTTCCGAGTTAAGAGTATTGGATGCAACACTTCAAAGCTTAACTTCTACGCTGGTTCGTCACAATTTACAAGTACTTTGTTCATTACCATATGGGTACGGTAATTGATAGAAATTAATGACAATTCGACGAGAAGAAGACTGGGGTTGCTCACTATGTTGTTAAAGGAAAATTCCATCAAGACTTTGTCATTTAAGAGAATAAATAGAGCTATGTATGTAAAGACATTCGTTTGGATAAATTTTCCGTCGGTTTTCTAACTTCGAATGGCTACATTTACTTTAATTTTTTGTACTTGTCGTAACGTTCTTTGATATATGAATCAGTGGCATCACAATGCAGAACATTAAAAACACAACTTATTTCGGGAAAACTCTAGCTTGAAGTCTATATAAAACGTCACATAACGCCTAAGAATTCGATTGTGTCAACATTTTTTGATACATCACTTTTTTGATATTTCATTTTTGGATACTTCATTTTTGATACTTGATTTTCTTCTACCTCATTTTTGATGCTTGATTTTTTTCTACTTAATTTTTGATACTTTATTTTTGATACTTAATTTTTGATACTTAATTTTTGATACTTCGTTTTTGAGCCCTTCATTTTTTTGAGATTTCAGCTTTTTAGATTTCATTTTTTGATACTTCGCTTTTTTGATACTTCACTTTTTTGAACACTTCATTTTTGGACAATTTATTTTTCGAAGCCTCAAGTATCGGAATCCACTGAGATACTAAATTGTCAGTCACCACACAATCGACTTCCGCTTATCGCGTTTGTCAATGAAGGGCTACATAGGCTTCGAATATTACTTTCGAGTTTATTGAGCGGAAATATTTTAATTTTTTGTAACAATATGAAACTTTGAATTTGTTGAACGTTGCTTGTTCGATGAGCGTGATGTACGTTTTCAAATAATTCTTTGACCGGCTTCTTGAACTATTCAAAAAACTCCATTTAGGTAGCCTCGTTTGCAATATTTTCCATCGATCAATGCACCAATTTATCATTATAGGTAAATAGGGTTGTTGCCCGTGCCTTTCAAAATTCTATTCATCGGAATACATTACTCGTTCTAAAATAGTACTAAACTATCATCTTGGGAGAGCTTTTTGGCAGTTGCTGAATAGGGATAGTTTAAATTTATCACATTTATTTGAAGAGTTACACAAAATTGAGTGAAGTTTTCCCAAGCCATAAGTGCTAAACTATCTATTATTTGAATTTAAATTTCCTTGAAGGGTTTGGAATAATCAAGGCTGTAACCCTTTTCCCAATGGACTTGGCATTTTCTCTTATAGAATACGATATAACTGAGTGCAACAAAGTTATCATTGCGAGATACTGCGTGCAATCGGATGAAAGCGTGTGACAATAACTACCGGTGGTATGATGCACGTTTTCTGTTGCTCTCCGGCATGACGGATGCTCGGACGCCAGCGCTGTGACTGATTTAAGACCCGCGATGCCGGATAATTGGGGTCACATCGCACAGTATTGTGGGTAGGTATTGTAGGCTGGGATCGTACCTCGTAAAGACGGTGGTAGAGGCACAATGCTCGACCGATGACCCGAATTACGTCCTCGTCATACGATTTACTGGTGCTATTCACGCAATTTTTCCCAGTAAGCTCTGGTCGTTACAACCTCTGCATCTAAACGAGTGTTTCCTGTAATTCTTACCCAGTACGACACAATTGTACTGAAGAGGCTGAAATGATTCTCTGGATGTTTTATTAACATGAGAGTCGATTCATTTCTATTCATGCTGCTGTTGGTTCTACTCTCTTATACACGAGAAACTCTGTAAAATTCAATGATGTGTGTATTCATTTTCTCTGATCTGTAGAAAATATTACATTTTTATTGAATCTTAATAGCTCTTGGGAGAGCAGGCTCTTTCAGCAAGTTTTAATTTGCATTTCGAAGCGAGAATAGCATTTCGAGTCATTCTTTTTCATGAAAGTAATTTTATCGCTTTGGAGATTTTATTCAGCAGTTAGTCTGGAGGGCAGCGCGGCGGAGTGCTGAGAGCGCACAGTTATAACGGCTGTATAGTGTAGGATCCATCCTCTTTACTTCGTGCGCAGGTGTCCCAGGTATGCTCTCTCTTACGCGCACTGCACAGCTCCTGGGTGCACTTTAATGTGCTCTATCGCATGCTTACGCTGAACATCTATTGTGCCTGTTATTTTGCTGCCCACGACTCTTCCACCCTGTGAAACTGGACTCTCTTTTTGCAGCCAGTTCGAGCTGTGAACGAAGTTGCACCGTACAAACATGAGAATAGCTATGAAGGATAACCGATGTTGTAAATAACACATGCAACAGTGGTAAATAGAGTGTAAATTACTTTTTCATTTTTGGGGGAGTGTGAGAGGTGTCTCATATTTTTTCGAGGAATACTCCAAAGATTTTAGCAGCGCTGACGAAGCCACATTTACGCCCATCGATCAACTTCCATCACGGTGCCCGTCGCTGCCGCGCTCTTGGCCGGCTTCTCTGCGCAAACGGGATCGCGTCAAAAATGGCTGCACTCCCGTTTTTAGCGGGGTGGATCTGCTAAATTTCGTTTCGGAACCCACGCTCAGATTGTATGCGAATAACAGCAAGCAGCAGAAATGCCTCTGCTTGAAGTTGAGGAAGTTACTGGATGTTCCAAGGATATTTTGCCAAGTTGAGCTAGCGCTCTAGCAAACCTGACGTAAACCCTCTTTTGGTACGGCAATGTTCCATGTGAAGCAGGGATTTCTGAACTCGCCGCCAATTCCTCTTTCAGTGAGTTGCCACCATCGGCGTTGTAGGATGAATAAGAAAACAATATTCACTACACATAAAGTTCTCCCTCGTGCTGTTTGATTATACTCTAAAAAAAACGGACGTGTTGAGCCGCTTTAGGAAATCGTCTTGGACAGTATTGCTCGCATGCTGATTCCATTGTGCCCAAGAATAAGAGTTTTCTAGCCTATAAGATTTTCTCTATATTTTAAATTTATTTTCTGGCAATCATTTTACAAGCTGGTATCGAGTTACATGACTCTTGATGAAGCTTAGATAAGAATTCCTTCGGATTCTAACATACGTACTGATGGTAGGTAAGCCGTTGGGTAATAAAACGTATTTTCAGTCAATCAATCTGTTAAATAAGTTCCATGAAAACAAATGAATGTAAAAGTTGGGTCACTAAAATTCAATGGAATTTCTTTAACTACGATAATTGCCAACAAATTCCTTCATGGCTCCTTGTTCTACCAATAATGTTACATCGATTCCTAAATTTATATTCACGGCAGGCATGCACTGAAAGAGACTGCCACCTAGCAATCCAAATTACGTTATCCTGTATGGTTTTACAGGCACGTATATCTCGCGAGCGTCTCGAAGGGTTGTTGACCAGTAGTACTTGTTTTATTTAACGTGTTTAGGGAACGTGGCGTTGCTTGCAGGCATCCTGAGCTACCATGGCATGTTAAATTTGGCAGGGATTGTCGCAACAGTTCGTGAACGATTTCAGGTTCTAGATGAGGGAGGCTGCAGTTGACTTTTCCTTCCTTCTATTTCTGAAAGAAGGCCAATTTATCAACCCCTGTTTGAGCGTAACCAGCACTATTCCTCTCTCCTTCTCATGTCAAGTTATCGGGGCAACGTAATCTTCATTGTCAAAGTGCCACTTTGAAACTGTGATGCTTTCGATCCTTTTTAAGGAATAGAGTTTATGCCAAATGCATTATTGCCATGCAATATTAACGTGGGCAGAGTAGCGATTTATATATTAACATTACTGGACTAGCCAAATATAGAGGAACTATGCCTAATTTGGTATGAAAAGAGGTTTGCTTTGTAGTGTCTACATATAGATGTTTTTGGCTGGGTGTCCACGGCTGGGTGTCCACGTCGGATGTTCTACCTGTACAAGCATCATTAAGAGTCAGAAATTGTACATTGACTCCCGCAAAAGTAATCCACAATCAAGTGAAAACCTCGCTAGCTAAAATGAAAGTGAAAAGTACGAGTTTGCCAGAACCGTTTCATAAGTTGTGACTACAAATACGTTGATGATGCAGCGTAATTGAGGCTCAATAGAGAGAGTTTTATTGCTTGAGGGCTTCCTTGGCAAATCGCGCTCCATGCAATAAAAATGCATATCAGGGCTTCCTGTGAAATTCTGTTTTTGTGCTTTTTTTGTACCGCGGAAGTTTCGAAACGACGCTTCCGGAGGCCTGATAAATACGCACCGTTCTAAATTTTCCAAATGCACTTTTTTTTAGCTACGTCGCGGTAAAAAAGTGCTCGCATTTTCGTGCTTCTCCCCGAAGTACAGGTGTATCATTAAAAAAATTTACACACGATACTTTGGAAACGTAAAATAAGATGGCGCAATGCAGGTTGTAATTAGCTCCGGCTTTGAAGTTGGGTTCATGAGCCTTATTTGATGGCGCGTCAATAACACTCGAAGAGGCCCAATTATGGAGTCATTAGGCGAAGCGACACCTTGTTAGCTGCCTTTTCTCGGCACGCTCGTTGTACTTTGAGTGCCCGCCCATGCGATTAAATCCGCTCGTTCCTTGAGCGTCGCCTGCAAATAGCATGGCCAACTTCAAAACAACGGACAAAGTAAATTACGGAGAGTCAAAGGAGCATTGATGGTCTCGTCTCTGCTTTTAACGAGAAATTTTCCGCGAAATGCTTTCGTTTTTTTTAACCTGCACTTCAAGTTTTTTGCCGTAGCTCTTGAGTTATTTGATTTATTAGTTTACTTTGTTTTCGTCTGATGGGCACTGAAACGATGCACATGTCAATTGCCTCCATGGGCTGTTCTTCCAGGAGAAATTGGTACTAATTCAAGAGGTCATTCACTTCCCTACCTATCTCCAAGGAGAAAATTGGTGAGTGCTTGCATGTTGTAAATAGGCAGGTCCCAAAACGCATCATGAACGCATCCGAAGGTTGTGCGTCGCTTGACAAATGCGCCTGAGTGATGTGACGTGTGGGCACACTCCAATCCGCTTTGTTTAATTAATGTCAAAGAGGCACGGGCGTTAGTCTACGGAAGTGCCACTGGCACATTTAATTCTTCTACCAAGATGTTCATAGATACGAGAGATACATGTTATTAGAAGATACTGAAGATACCTTTAAAAATGCATCTTTGGAAAACATTCACTGCTCTCAACACAATTGAGTTGAGCTTTACGTGTAAAACACCTTTCGGCACTGGCATGACATTAACAGCACGCAGAAATAAACGTAAATCTGAAACTGACAAGAGTTTTAGCTGACCACGAGATGACAAAAGAGCGACTCTCAAACTGAGCTCGTTTCAGCTAACTCGTATTCAGTTGGAAATTTCGAACATCAATAACGATTCAGCACATCTGGCTTTCTGGTGAACGGTGACGTTCGGTGAAAGAAATCGTCCGTATGTTCCGATGACATTTTTTACCGAAGTGGCACTGACTAGACGCATGAGGCCAGGAGTCGCTCCATCACACCATGGACGACGTTGCCAGAACCAGCAATTGACGTGTATAATTTAACTCGAGCATTATTTACCATTGAGAATTTCATTATAAAAGCAAGCACTACGGTCATTATAAAAAACCTGGAATGTTTTTTTTAAATATTTCCCTGTATTTGCAATGGCGATTCTTGTAGGGTAAATTTGACATTTTTACCTGGAGAAGTTAGCGGCTTTGGGGTGATCGCTGAGGTGCCTCCTGGGAGAGCTGCGGGAGGGGAGCTGCACGAGCGGTCGCGTTTGCTCCGACCGCGGCGACTTCGTCTGGCTCCGAGGTCCCCTAAGTCTCTGAGACCCAGGCAAGGCTTTTTACTGATTCTGTAATTTCTGACATGTGTATTTACGAACGTGAACGAACATATGGAGTATTAATTTTCTGACTCTGATACATATGCATGCAATTTCTAGGTTATTACCGCCCTAAAGTACCTACTAGCACAATAAAGTGCTAAAAATTACGCCACGCACACACACCGTAAGGTCTCAAAGGTTAAGAAGTGCTCCTAAAAATGATCAATTGCATCAAATTTTACATCCCGAGTCTGGTGGGCTCGACTCAGTTACTGAGTCATCCGGAGTCTGGTGGGCTCGACTCAGTTACTGAGTCATCCGGAGTCTGGTGGGCCCGACTCAGTTACTGAGTCATCCCGAGTCTGGTGGGCCCGACTCAGTTACTGAGTCATCCGGAGTCTCATGGGCTCGACTCAGTTACTGGGTCATTTAGTCTCTTTTGTTTTCCTTGTTTTCATTGTTTTTAATTTTCAGCTGAATATGTTTTTTTAATTATTAATTAGTTTCTAGTTCCTTTCAAATGTTCATAGCCACTGTTGAAGCTCCTTTATAGGGACTGGGTTGGTGATATCAATATGTTGCACAATTATTCATCAACTGAAAGAACTCGTCCCCATTTATCGAGTTACGCGTATCAAGCCACCGAATTCAGCTTTTCATTCCTGTCAATCAAGATGGAAATACTGGAAATTTTAGGTTCCGACAATTTTTACGAAGTCTTTTTATGAAGCTCACAGATTGGTTACAAAAAACCTCATACCTGTGACATGGAATTTAATTGCTAGTAATTCTTTTTTGTCATTTCTGAAAAGGAAACGAGTTTTGATAGAGCCGCCTCGGATCACAGAAGCTCGCTCGTTGAACAGACATCGGTAAGTTGAGGGCTAATTTTTCTCTCTCTGTTCTATTTTGTGTAACGAACTGTTTCAGTTGAAGCAATCTCTACGAAATGAGGGTTGAGCGCAAGCCTATAACGATGCCTAGGTAATGTATCTGACGACGTACCGTTCGGCTGAAAGTTGTACGTTTAATTATAGGTGATATTTTGCAGCCGAAAGTGTGTAAAAATTTTTATAAGTACTAAGAATGCAAATGAAAAACGTTTTCTGGAACTCGAAATGTAGATTATTCGGAAATTCACAGAGCACTTAAATTTTTATTGGCTGTCATATTTCAGTACATTACAAAGGAGGCAAGTATAAAAACAATACTAATAAATGATGAAATTCGCCTGTCACACAAACACTCACCAACTCCTCCGTAGTGTTTTCGTGAACAGCTGTCAGTCGTTCCTTTAAAATTAATTGAACGAGTGCTGTTACGGAAGGCTGGAAGTCATTCAGCGAGCTCGGAGGACCTCGATGCGCTGGATATTTTATTGCTCCTCATGGAAGAGTGTACAGTGTCTTTAGATTTGGTGCGCGTGAGGGACACACGTTTTTGAAAAAAAAGCTGCCCTCAAGAATTAGAATACAATCAGAAAAGCGGAGTGTCCTGCTCAGAATACCCGGCAACACGTTTTTTGAAAACGCCAATTTTGATTGTTGTCACGGGTGTAAACCTTGTAATTGATTTTTTCCAAACGAATTTCGAAATGTTTTCTTTTTTTCTGCAAGCGGACACACATGTTAGTAACACCTGAAAGAATGAATCATTCTACAAAAACAGAGTCGTAGTGCATCTAGCGATTCTTTCAAAATATTGCAATGGTGGAGGGAGGTCATAAAGTACAAATTTCAGCGAGTTTTTACCTCGGGGCGAAAATAGCATCTCTTTGGGGAGCAGCCGCTGGAAAATTAGGAAACGCGTTCGCCAGGCCTGTAATTAGGCTGTGGCGAAATGATAGGTGACAGCAGCTGATCAACGCTCTGTGAAGTTGCGGTGCAGAGCTGCGTCCAGGCGCTGCTGACGAGATTTAGGTCTCGGGGTTTCCTAACGCTTCAAGTTCCCTCAAATGTTTGGCAGCAACCGATTAGGAAACGATCGATTGGGAGGTAATAAATTAAAAAGACGCATACTTTCGAGTGATATCTCATTTCATCTTGGAGTTAAGTTTTCCGAGTCGATGCATCTCCGAGAGTGTGTGATGGGAGCATTTTCCTTCCTCGTCTATCGTAGATTTCAAGGCTTTGCTGGGCCGAGATAAGTATCTTGATCGCCTGTATTGCATAGTAGATTGTGTCTGTTCTCGTGAAATATTGTTTAACAGAGTAAACGCTTCATTTTACACTATTTTGCTGAATTTACCCGAATCCAAACAGAAATCTTTTGCGAGTCAAGGTTTGACATTTGCCTTGTGGTTCAATTTTTATATTTGCTACTTTTTGAGAGCCCGCTTCGAATTAGGTGGCGTGATACCCATAATGTGAACCTTGTTGCTTTTTTACGGGTTGTGCGGCATTACTCGTGTGCACAAGTCCCGCTTAGATGATGGTAGTTGACCGCGTACACTGTACAATGCTTCTTTCGAGAAGGATATTTACAGTTGAGGAATTTTAAATTTTTTCTAATGATTCTTCTCTCTTACAGTTCCTCCTTTTAGCTTTAGATAATTGTAGACAGTTACTACTTTCAGCTGTAGATAAATTTTAGACAGTTACTTCTTTCAGCTGTAGATAAATTTTAGGCAGTTCTTTCAGCTGTAGATAAATTTTAGACAGTTACTACTTTGAGTTGTAAATAAGTATTAGACAGTTATTTCTTTCAGCTTTAAATAAATTTTAGAATGCATTGTGGATTGATTGTAAAGACAAACAATCAGGCGAGACTTTAGTTGTGGATATGCATGCTCAGGGACCTATTCAGTTCAGGGACCTATTCACGTACTTTAATCGCTAATTCATCGATTGTATAATTTTTATTTTAGATATCCGAAAATTTGGAGGTTGATTGAAATAGTACCTAGTGAATTGGTAACACATTTTGCGCTTCGACTGTTCAATGTTTTCAAGTTTTAATTACTCATTTACCATAAACTGGCATTAAATTTATCTACAGAAGTAGATTAGAATGACCATTTAAGTTTTTATATATCTTTTCCAAAACTCAAATATTGACTGCAAAAACTTCTGTAAGCGCCGCTTCATTTACTGACTTGAATGTCCAAAATGCCTTCATTTACAAGGCCTTTATGCAAAGCTGAGCATATGAAATCTTTTTTATGTCACTTTACCTAGTAGCTAATGATGAGCCGTTATATTCACTGGTCGTTATTATTCAGAATGCTGTAGTATTCGAACCTTTCTTGCCCTCCTAAAACTGAAGCCACATTCAATCTCCTGATATTGCATGGCTATTGCTCATGAGTAATGATATAACGAGAAAATAAATTGATGCATAGTCTTTTCACTTTCAATATGATATGCTAGGTACAATAACGTGTGTACAAAGACTATGAAAACGTTTTTTTACAGTATTTTTATTACTCCATACATGGGAACAAGTTCATAAAAGTACTTCACACCGCGCACAGGTCAAAAGATAGGCAATAGGGTTAGGTTAGTTAGGTTGATCTATCTTACGAGTTTGTTATGGAGACCAGCGCTCCTGGAGAGGCACTTTTCGGTTACCTGATCTGTGGATAGGACTTTAGGACTTCTACCTTTCATGCCCACTTTGCATCTTCCAATTTTCAGGGTTTATTCGCTATTTCATTTATGTTTTTCCTATTTTATATTTTGAATTTGCTGATTCTTTGCGCAGGGGATTCTGTGTGGGGACGCACATTGAGTGTCGATTCCCTGCTCCTAATTGTTCATACCAAATCGTGCCTTTTCTTTACTCTCTTTGGATCACATTTCATGGGGATGGGGCACTTCAAATCTTAACTTTATTAATACTAATGATATTACATTAATAACGCACTTTTAACTTTTAACCCTGAAAATCTCTTATAGTTTATAACGAGCAAACCCGTTGAAGTTGGCAATCTGTGCATATTTAATGTACGACTCTTTCATTTTAAACTAATCATGAAGAGAAACTTTGCTTCAAATTTTGAACACACACTTTGCTCGTATTTTCAAATGGCGTCCATTTTTACTCGGGGAGTAATTTCGTTAAAATGATTCTCAGGGGGAGTGCCTGACTTTTTTCGCAAGTTCACCTCCTGGTAATTTTTATCGATTTGTTTTCATCGCAAGATAGGATCAGCTCCACACGATACGGTGTCTCCGAAATATGTTGTCTGTCAAGTTCGATCTATTTATTTTATCAGTCTTTCAAAGTGAAGTTACAGAGTGCGGCTAAATGGTTGGACACATCTGACACATAATCGAACTGAGATAAAGAATGAACTAAAATAAAATATAGTAACTATATTGGAGTAAAACAAAAATGAATTAAAACCAAAGTGCACTGTTGTTACATTTAGAAAATGCGTGTACTCGTGTTCATTATTCATTTATATCGATTTGAGTATACCAACAAATGCATCAGCCCAATTCACCTCACCCTGTATGATTACTTCGAGAGAATCTGAAGATGGAATGGGACCTAAAGATGACAAAATGAGAGTTTTTCATGACATTCGGTAGCTAAGTGTAGCTCTCATCAGTCCAAAATGTTTGGTCCACGTGTTGGAACACTTCAAGGGACGCACCAACACACATTCGCAGAATGAAAGATCCTGCGTTTACGAAAGCTCGAGGGATGAGGTTATGACACATTTTTATCGGCCTAGGGATGAGGTCATGACACATTTTTACCGGTCTCCCGTAATGATCTGTTACATACATCGGGAGAATTAAAGTTAATGATGTTATTTCGTTTTTCTATATTTTCTGAAACTTCTAATGCCCCATAAAACCTTTTGAGGAAACTGATCTTGAAGCTATTGTAATCGAAATCCCTTATACGCAGCTCTGAATATTTTTGGCCTATTAGAATAGACTGTTAATGTTCTTGAGAGTGGTGCCGAACGAATTATGTGTGTAATTCCTTTGAAGACGAGCGCAGACAAACTTTTTTAAAGTGGATTCAACTTGTATTACTGTACGAGTGAAGCTAATAATTAGATTAAAAATCATATGAGCTTTTAAAAATTAAAAAATAATTTGCAAGGGAATTAAAAGAAGGATTTCTTTTAACCTTCATCAGGATGAAAGCCATCAGTAGCTACAGGTGTCTTGACGTTATTTGTTTTATGATAGAATTCGTCCATCGCGGGAGGGGTGCTTGTTTCAGTGCGGATTCGATTACGTCCTGTTCATATGAAGCGCTTGGTTCTACTTCAGGATTTGGCTCATCTCATCGTAGATGAAGAGCTAAAGCAGCAATAGTTCACGTGATGTAAACATCAACCCCATCATTTTTTAGAACGACCCTGTCATGTTTGTGTCCGCTCATGAGGTGTAAAAACTATGAATCGCATCTCGTATATTCACTGGAACGCAGGATACGTTTTAGTTTGGTGATACATAGGGATATCGTGTAAAGTTGTTTTACTTTTTGACGTTTAAACTCCCAGTGCCTTGTCAACAACCTAAGCCCGGGACTCCTTTAGAACCCAACGAAGGCCTTAGTAAAATTCTTTCTTAGTGAGCTCAACGATTCTATATCCCGTAGCCTCTCTAATCTCTGCAATGGTGGCGTGATGCTTGAATTCGTGTAAGCTATCACTTCCATTGCATTACGTGCAGCGTCGTCAAGCATTGACCCGCTCGAAGAGTGCGACGTTCGTGATCTCAATTCGGATTTCGCCTGCACATCGCAGCGTGAGACCGTCAAAGGTCGATGTCCTGAGGGGATGTTCTACTACGCGCTGCGGCGCAGAACTTTATGCACCACTCTCACTGGAGCTCTGGGCTCGTGCGAGCTTGGCCGGGCGAGGGAAAGGGATTATTTTGTAGATTTTTTATGGAATTTAAGGAGTTTTATTATTCAGTGAGACTAAGTGCAACTTTATTACACCTCTCATAACTACGTGGGATAATTTGATCTAAGCCTTTTGCCGAAAATTAGTGAGTTTTTGGGAGATTAGGTTGAGAAGGCTTGCAAATGGTTATGATCAAAAGACTTCTCGAAAGCATCATTAATATTGTTGCTGAAATTGCACACATTGAACCCTTTCCAAGCATGCAGAAGAAACTACGAGCGCTCGTTATTTTCGTAGCTACGGAGAAATTTTTGCGTCTACATAAGTTGTCTTAAAACACGCACTACTGAAAAACACGCTCTGACACGCACTACTTTCTCTGAAACGCACTACTTCTTCCGTCACGCACTGCTTCTTCTGACACGCACTGCTTCTTCTGACACGCACTACTTGCTTTGATACGCACTTCTTGCTCTGACACGCACTTCTTGCTCTGACACGCACTTCTTGCTCTGACACGCACTGCTTGCTCTGACACGCACTACTTGCTTTCACACGCACTACTTGCTCTGACACGCACTGCTTGCTTTGACACGCACTACTTGCTTTGACACGCACTACTTGCTCTGACACGCACTGCTTGCTTTGACACGCAGTTCTTGCTCTGATACGCACTGCTTGTTCTGACACGCTCTACTTGCTTCGACACGCACTGCTTTCTCTGACTTTTGTCGCGGTATTACACGCGAGAGTTTAACTTACTCTCATAACCTATCACTTTTCGGCTTAGATTGTGAATGAATGGACAACATAAATGCAAACGACGAATAACTGAAGGCTTCGGTATTTAGTTCTATCTAACTGAAAGTCGCTCGACTGCCACGGGCCCACCTCGCCGTCCAGTGCTGTATTCTGATGCATCACAACCGCTGGTAACTCTTCTCTCTTCAACGCTCTTCAATAACGCATATATCGAAGGCAACTTCTTTGCGCTGTGTGTGACCATCATCTTTGGACGATGATTTTTGTCTTCAAAAGATCGCTTAGAAATAACTCCGGAACTAAATTTCAAAACGATCGGGAAATATATGCAAGCCAAAGAATTAAATAAAACTGCATGCTGATTTTAAGAATCCTGTATGATGGAACACAACATGAGCAGATTTCATTTAAAAATGTTTTTGCCATTGTTTTCGCCAGTCAAGGTCATTATTTAGTTGAAGCTCCAACTCTATTTTCATATACTGGATTTCAGGACTTTTATTCGTACGCTTGGCAAGTTGTATATTGTATTTAGACGCTTTTGAAATATGTCCTATTACAAGCGTTCGATCATTTTGTCTCAAGGGAAATAAAAAGAAATTTTTGTCCAAAAATATTCATTTAACCTTGATGAAATGAGGTCCGTATCTTCTGGCTATGTTTTTACTCAGAAACAGCTTTACGCACCTGGTTGTATCAACCTGCACCAGTCAGCTCAGTGCTGCAGCTGCAGAATGTGTGTAAGCGTTTACATGGTTATATGCAGTCCCGAGCGGAATGATTACTTCAAATGTACTGTTTCCGACGTGCAAGTCTATCACTCAAATAATATTTTTCTCTGCGTTCGGATTATTTTCGTTCTCTAATTTTTCATTTTCTCAATTATTATGTGTCATGTTAAATTATTTGTTTGTTAAAGCCAGTGGTACAGCAAAGGAATGTTTTTTCCGCCTTTGAACAACGTACTTTTCAATTTTTTATCGCGGTAAATTTTTTTTGAGCTGGAAAGTCCGAATTGACTACATTAACAAGATCCTTATTAGCAATGCTTTCCGAAAGGGAACTCTTTTGTCACTGAACTCCGCAGAATAAATTTGGATCTCATAACTTTCAATGCACGATCAAAGACTTCATTCGATTTAGTTCATCGGTGCTCAGCAATGCCGTGATCAATAGTGCCGCGCTTCTTTTTACGGAGGCTATTTTCTATTTGGAACAGGACGACATGTCCAGCTGGGAGATCTTTAACTCAATTACCGACCCTCTAATGCCAGTATTCACATTGAAATTACTTCTCCTATGTAGGTAATTGACAGAGATTGCATCAAGCAGCGCAGCCCATTCGAGGCAACCTGCTATTTATGGCAAGATGAAGATTTCTCTTGCAATAAAATTGATGACGCGTCGTGCAACCGTGCCCCAAATTCATCGGTAATCACCGTCGAGCGAGAGATGGACCTCGATACCAAGCTCGTCTTCGCTGTATGGGGACGCCCGATCCCTTATGTGACGCTCGGCGGGGTAGTATTGGTTTTCAGGATAATCTGTGACAAATTGTTTTAGGATCACTTTAAAAAATACTCGTATTGTTCTTTCTTGTTTCAAGGAACACTTGGTTACTCTGAGCATTATGATGATGCTAATTTGAGAGGAGGTGAAGTCACTTTAGTGTGGGGGAAATTGCCATCCTAATGATACTGACATCCTTGCTTGCTTGAACACAATTTGCCATAGTGAAGTACTTGTTTCTTCTGGTATCAACTAAATATTATCTGCTAACAACAGAATATTCGTTAGCGTTTCCTTGAATTGTGAAAATTCACTTTTTTATTCGTTACCTGCAACCATGTATAAAATTCTGGTTTTCGAAGTGAACCATTTACACCTCACTTCGTGTCAACTAAGTGTGTTGAAGTTACTCTTAGACCGATTAACTCCATTCAGCCATGGTGGGAATAAGTATTATTCCACTATACAATAATAGCCCAGTGTTGCTTGGTTGGTCCGTCCATCCCTCTCTTTGTGACGCTCTTAAGGATTTAGAGAGGAGAAAATTCCCGGGTCCATATTTCTGACTAATCAACGAAACTGTCAGAGATGGCAGTCCGTATCAGTGATGCTGGAAATAACAATATTTCATGTCAGATTTACCGTTATTGAGAAGGTATCATAAGAAATTAACATCATTAGTCCCGCCATTTTTGGCACGGCGCTTCTACTAGCGCATTCATATTTGTGATTAAGAACTGAAATAAGTTTATTGGTGGAAAATTTTTATACGAAGTCATCACCCCATATGTGCAGAGGAGATATTTCAATCATCTTATGCTCATTCGCATGGTTACAAACAAAATTTGAAGTCGCGTCATTTGACATTGCTCTGAAGTTGGAAAAAATTATCATGGAAGCCTATCTCGAAAAGTTATCTCATGTGAAATCTCCGTCTTTGCCATGCATATTTATGTTGGGACCAGAATTATGGAGTCCTTAACGATAAATTTTGGAGCACATTCCTTAGCTTATTTTCAGCTCCTGTACTCCGCAAAAGCATAATTGTGATGCTTTGTGACTCTCCGTGTATCTTAGGCTCGATCGATCGATGTTTTAGATTTAAAATTTAACACCTACCAATTCAAGTCGTAACAGTGCCGAGTATCTGTTATTCAGTACTTGCAATAGCTCTTATTTTTTCAGAAGAGTATGTATTCAACTACTCAAGGTTGGATATGAATTATGTAAGAAATTCGTTATCTGCATTGAGATACGGTATTATTAAATCCAAATTTGCAAATTTGTGATATGCCGAACAGGTTCCCAGCACACACTAGCAAATTTGGCCCAGGGAGGATTGTCAGTTGCTCAATAATAAAAATAAATCATCATCGAGTAAGATGTCATCATTTTTCTTATTCCAATCACTTCAGCGGACAGCTGGACTACGCATTGCAGCTGTGAGTCGTTCCAAGTCGTGAGGGTACGGTGCACCAGGGTACAATGTGTCAGGGTGTGGCGTACCAGTGTGTGGCGTACCAGGGTGTGGCGTACCAGGGTGTGGCGTACCAGGGTGTGGCGTACTAGGTAACAAGGCACTTGACCATGAGTAGTGTGGATGGATAGGACCTTGCATTTATTTCGCGCTTTCCATGAGCACCACGAAATGAAGCGACGGAAATTGGAAGAAGTTTAGCTAGTCATTAAACGTATTTCAACTTCGTGTGAAGCCAAACTTAAGGAAACGCCCCTAGAGATAAGTCGAATGTTTTTATTTTATTTTATAGCACAAAGTTTCATTTGTAGTTGATTCCAACTCGAACGAGACCTTTGACCATCATTCATGTTAGTTTAGAGGTTACGAATGACTTTCATTGAGCAATTCTGCTTTCTTGAAACTTAGCACTGGTAGGGTGCCCTGAGGAATCAACGTCTACGCACACATGAGAGCAAGTTGCTTCGTCGTTTACGGACCTCGTCATTTATCTGATTTTGCATCAACAATTATAATAATTATTTGTCTGATGTTTCAAAAATACATTTATTAATATCATTATGTATGGTTGATAGTGCGTGACGTAACATTATTTCTTTCTCTTTCATTGCGACCCTAGGCTTCTTCCTGGATTCATTAGGCCAACTCATGAAGTGAATAGCGCGCAAAAAAGCAACTCACTTTATTTCAGTCTTCTTTTTGCTTTGTTAATACTCCAAGGCAAGATTAATTTTATTCCCTGAAATACCTAAGCGCAAAATAATCTTCTTTGCATTAGTTTAGTTCCGTGGAATAAGATTTTGATTGAATTCTTACTGACGTGTTGCAAAATGGTGAGGCTTACTCCTCATTCGAGCCTCCCCTGGCCTGATGCCCTCTACTGTGGCCCCAAAACTGCCAAAAGATGATCACATGGCTGGAAACATCAAGGCTCAACTTTGCCTTTGCTTCAAACTTCGTCAAATGAGCAGCCTTTCAAAGTTATGCGCAGTAGTTTTGAACTAAAAATACCCAATTAGTAATTTCATCATACGCTTTCGTCCGAATTTTCTGTCAAAAATTTTCCTAACCTCTCTCACTTTTCTGAGGAAGTATTTGTAAAGTTTGATTTCTTCCTCTGGAACTTCATTCGCACATTTGGTTGCATTGAATGCATCGAGTCGTTTTGCCAGATGCGAATGTCGGTTTTGAATAACATTTTTTATTACCGTCAACCTCGGGTAGTGACTTGACAGGTATAGGACTTAATATTTTGATAATGTACGAGTAATTTGCTCAACAGAGCGTCATTCCAGGTATGTGTTTGTGCTCGTTGCCATCTCATAAGGTGGCAAGTGTTCGTTGCCATCTCATATGGTGGCAAGTGCTCGNTGCCATCTCATAAGGTGGCAAGTGTTCGTTGCCATCTCATAAGGTGGTGCAGACTTCCTGTCTGTCTAGCGAACGTTTTTTTTCCTTCAACGATGTCGTCATGATTGCCAGACTCCAGTAAAAGTTTCTCCTTATTGCTAAAATGCTTAAAAGTTCTTGAATATCGCGTTGCCCCGAAGCTCATCGATCCCGACTGAGTTGCAGTTTTGTAAAAGAGCCAAGCCTACGGTCAGAGCAAATCGTCTGTGCACACAGCCCATTCTGGCTCACTAGAGCTTTTAAATATCCTGTTCTGGTGTTATCCTGAAGTCCGCTTTACATTGAAATTCGATGAATCGTGTAGAAAATTTAGATCAAGGCTTTACACGGGTTATCATTGAAGAATTTATGAAAGTAAACGTTGATAATTTCAATGAGTTCTAAAAGTTTTCGTAGTGTAATAAGAGCGTTAGATGTTTGTTCAAGAACTGCACCAAATGTACGAAGGTGTACTAGTACCTTATTAAGAGTTTATCGTTCCTTTTCTTTCAGAGATTGAGAGGCATTGGAGAATAGAGTTAATTTTAGTTTACACAAACGCTAATGGGGCTATCGGCGACTCTAGCCAAGAAAAATTAAGAAAAGTATTCGTTGATTCTTAATTTCAGAATATAATATAAATTGCCCGACACGAGAAGGAGAAAGAAAGATAGAGGAAGAGAGTGAGATTCAGAGAGGGAAGGAGGTCTTTGTCGACTTATGGTGAATCATGAAAGCAAAATCAGACTCTTTTCCACGACCGTCTTCGCTTTCGTAAAGTGATGACCAAACGAACTGTGCTCCTTTGACACCCTAGAGACCTCGTCGCGCCTCCCAGCGTCGAGTTATCTGAGCTGCACCAATGGAGATTTTCTTCTGCTCGCTCACTTGTTTGGAAAGCATTCCATTTTTTACCGTTTTTTTCCATTTTTTGGGTAAATCTACACGGCTCTTTGAATCAAAACACCTCCTAGGAAACTGTTGTTCATCAATGCACTGCTAGCAAGATTGACTTTGGGAATGTAGCAAAGCTGATGGAGCACGAGCGCCTTCCAGTGTTTGAAAGCGTCACGCAAAGACGCTTTGTTCTTTATGGTCGTGTTCGGTGGGAGCGTCTGGTGATGAAGTATTTCATTGACTCTCATAGTTTATTTTTAGTTTTTTACTGAAGTATTTGGCTTTCATCGTCTTCGCTAGCGTCGGTTTTCACTGATTGAAAAGGAAAGTATTTTTTTACTGGTAGTTTTTTTCAAGCTTTGTATTCTTGAAAACAACTATGCATTTAAAAATAAAAAACATAACTCACACATAGTAGTGAGTTCGCTGCAGTTTAATCCCATGTTCACAATATCTTTCAAAAATGGGAGCACCAATATTTTTTGGCCATTTTCGTATTTTAAACTTGTCGACATTTGGCTGGCACGGGGTCTCCCCAATAAATCGGAGTACGTCCCTTGAATGCCGCACCGTCCGGCTCCAGTCCACCTCTCACAATTTGCATTGGTTTATTGAAAGAGTCGCTCCAGCGAAATGCTCCCCAGAAAACATCATTATTTGGGGCTTCGAGAGCCTCAAGAGCTCAGCAAAATACGCACAAGTTACCGCCACTAACCCACTATTGATCGAATTAGTTTGCCCTCCCTGTTAACTTTCCGTCGCTCTAATTGCAAAGTTTCAGTTTAGCGGAACGATCGCCATAGCACTGCCGTGCCGCCTTAAACGTCTTTCTTGATGTAAGTTGCCTGAAAGTCTTCACGAATTCAAAACCTGTCACACGAGATAGAATAGAAAAAGTAGAAGAGTCTGTGCAATTCATTACGTGTTCATATTTTTGTGGGCGTTTTAGCTTCATGAACGCTCAAGAAAGCCATCATTTTAAAGAAAGTTCGCATTAGGAATTAATTTTTACCGAGAAGGGAATTAAATGTTTATAATTCATATTATTTCACCACAAATAGTTTTCAATTAAACATCGTCGAACCAGTATTGGTTCATTTCTGTCGCAATATTTTACGTCTTTTAACATGTGATATTTCAAACCTTGGTTTACTTAACAGCAGTAGAGACAATAAAGTAAATGAAATATTAGTTCTAGTGTCCTTGATTTTGTTGTAATATCATGTGGAAGCAAAAGGCTTCCCTTAGAGAGATATTTTAATTTTCTAAGCAAACTCGCTGTACTGAAGCTCGCCAGCGAACGACGAAAATTCAATCAAGATAAAAGGTCCCGGTGTCTTTCCTTGCTTTGCTTCATCAGTTTTGAGAAGAGTCTCCTTTGGCAGATTTGATTAAGTTCCTTGAAAAGAACTTGAGTGTTTTCTCATCAAAAGATGTCACTCTTAGATTTTAATGTCTCTGGGAGATCACGGCAGATGCCGTGTGTTGTTCAGAGTGAGTATAATTTTATGCGTTAGCGTGTATTTGTATATTTTTCTAAATTTGGGCATAGAGAGTTATAGCTTAACAACTTTATGCGCAAGAATCGCATATTTTCACTATTTGATATCGTAGACAACTGTAGTCTTTAAAGTGAAGAGCGAGGTGGAAGTTTGAAAACTTGGCTGCCCATAACTGGCCCTCGAAATCATATCAATTGCAGGCTGCATTACTGATAAATCTTATGAACAAGAAATTTTACTCCCTCGGTGTCGGATCTTCAAATCTAAATGATAAGCGTTGCAAGTTGTATAATCAGTAAAAGGCTTGCGTACGAATTGATGGCGCACTTCTATTGTCTTCTATTACACTTCGTAAAAAGGATGAGATGAAGGAGAATATACATCTGTATGTAAATTGGTGACTAGGTAGTTTAGAAAGCAAATACCTATATAAAGACATTTTGCTGTATATAAAAAGCTTTATTTCTGTATTTATGCACTTCAGGTGCGGATTACTGTTGTTAAATGAGCGAGACTGTCTATTTCATGTAATTGCATTTTTTACTATAATCAGGGATTTTACTTCTATCGTATTTTGACCCCACTATTCAAAATCTGTCTCATGAAAATAATTTTTCAACCCATAATACCTTCTGTCTCGGCTCCCTCGAGAATTCAATTAGAATTTTAACAAAGAACTGGATCGACTGCGCAGTGCAATCCAGAACCAACAGACAAACTATAACGATTCTCTTTTCTAATAGTTGTTCCTGCCGAGAAATTACCTACCTCTCCTCCTCTGGAAAGAAACTTTCAATACACTTTCTTGCATGGATTGGGTGCTCGCAATTAAGTGTTATTTCCTAACTTCTTTGATTGCAACGCAACAGAAAATGACTATCATTCCTCTGACGCTCTGCTTTTGTATTGCGGTTGTATCATATTTATTACGGATCTTATGTGGAAGAACTGCAAGTTTTGAAGTACATTAACCTGATCGCCAAGGGAAAGTTCTAGGGTTATTTTTTTCATTTTGCTTTGTCAAAACGAAATGTGAAATTTCATCCTAAGAACAAAACAAGAGGAAAATTTTGTAACCAAGCGTTGCTTATAGCTAGGCATTAATTACGAGGTAATACATTTCGTTGTTTGTGCGGGGTTTCCGATGTGCAGGTTTCATGGGATGACAAAATCGTCTCCGTTGAAAGAGTTTACGTGTTTGACCAAATCCTTTTGATTCACTGCATGAAAGGGAATTATCGATAAGATCGCTTTTTACTGGAAAAAATGTCTTGAGTTTCCTATCATTTCTCAACACGTGGGCCATCGTCCTTGCCTTGCAATACATCCTACGGTGCGGCAAATGAATAAGCAGAGCAAATGTACTTGGGAGATCTGCCTGAGCCCACGCGGCCTCCTGTAACGCATTGCGTAACATGTGATGCGTTTCTAGTCCTTTGTTCGGGAACCGCGGATAAGGTTTCCTGTTCATCGACTTTATTTGAATTCGATTACTTTTACAGTAGCTTGCCAGAAGTAATGTAAGATAACGCTGATCGGCTTGATACACGAGATTGACTGATTACCTGTGCTCCATCCATGATATTCTTTTCTGCTCGACTTGCACAGTAAACAGCGTGTACCTTGCGAGTGCGTCAAGTCTCTTTTGAAATAGCAGTCAAAGAATAAAACATTATGTGCCACTCTTCGTCGAAGCTACGTAAAGTTCGTCGTCAGTAGCATTTTCTCTCGTACTCATATTTTCATGAGGTATTTATTGTTTTACTGCCAAGTTAATGGCGGTACGATACTATGATGTATATTTCTTTTGTGATGGGTACAATCGATCGTTTCACAGATGAAATTTGTTTAATAATGGCATATGCCATCAAAGGGCAGAGAAGGTTCATGAAGTAAACAAGTAGATGGTAAATCGGTAGCGGAATAGGATAAAAATAGTGTTAAGTATTACATACTGATAATAGCAGTGGTGGCAGTGAAACAGATTTCAGTGTTACATTGACTCACAGTATGTCGCACATGAAGATAAGGAACCACTTGATATGGACTGTAGAAAGCGTAGAATCTATGCACAGGTGTGTCCTCTCATCAGATTTCCTACGCATAGGAACAGCAAGTTAAAAAAGAAAAGAAGATGAGACAAAGAAGGAATGCAAATAATGAAATTAAAAGAAACAAAATGGGCACGAAAGATCCAAGTCCCTAAGGCCTAGCTTGAGCTGAGGTAATCAAGTGTCCCCCCGTTGCAAGCAATAGACAAACCTAACTAACCTTACCTTATTGCCTTTTTGATGCCCTCTCCCTCTCCCCCTGAGATAGGGAGGCATAATA
>VOMN01010029.1:0-11235 GCA_014899125.1 Orchestia grillus
ACGCACGATGGCTTGGCCTGTATAGAGTACGCCATGGTTGTGACGCAATCTACGGTATGTGGGTTTATTGATTGAAATACCCTTCTCTGTACTTTTGGTCCACTCAAATTTATTAACTTTTGTTTTCCATCAAGTGATCGTGTGGTGAATGGAGTACATGTTCTTCTCGAACTTGCTATAAAAAAGTTCGGTCAACGGGGAATTGGAAAGAATGAAGATTTTACCTGAAGGAGAATTTAATGCCGTTGGGAAATCGAACTCTTCCAGTAGCGTTAAAAGATACCAGTAGCGCAAGTTACCAAGTTCCTTATTGATAGCATAACTCTAATGGAAATAGATCATAACGGTTGACACCCACGTCAATAGAAAGCTAAACCTCAAGTTATTGCATTTTGGTGGTAACCAGTAACTTATGAACCTCATTTTGGTGGTAACTAGTAACTTATGAACTTCACTTTTCATGAACGTGTATTTTTTGGCTGTCAATGCAATCTCCGTTTGAGTTGAAACAGTTCTTCGATTGATAATAACTCTTGCAGAAATTAAAGTAACTTTGAAATCGAAGTAAACTTAATATTTTATTGGTATTCTACCGTTGAAGTATGCGGAAACATACGAGAGGGCGACTCAAAAGTAACCGGCATTGTGTTGTATAATTTCATTCAGTTATTGCTGTATGTTTACAGTCTTATCTCCTTTAAAGTATTCTACATTTTAAGCAATGCACCGGTCCAGACGTGTTTTCCATTTTTCAAAACAGCCTTGGAACTCTTGTGAAGTTATGCTTTTTAATGAGTCCGTCATTTTCTTATTAACCTCTTCAACATCTGCAAAACGTTTTCCTTTGAGAACTTTCTTCATTCGAGGAAACAAAATAAAATCGCAAGGAACGAGATCGGGTGAATAGGGAGGGTCGGTAAGTGGGGTCATGCCATTCTTGGTCATCAACTGTCTCACACTCAAGGCGGTGTGTGCCAGTGGGGATGCGCCAGCTCACACCGCCTTGAGTGTGAGACAGTTTATTACCAAGAAAGGCATGACCCCACTTACCAACCCTTTCTATTCACCCGATCTCACTCCTAACAATTTTTTTTTGTTTCTTCGAATGAAGAAAGTTCTCAAAAGAAAACGTTTTGCAGATGTTGAATAGGTTAAGAAGAAATCGATGGAGTCATTAAAAAACATAGTCCCGAGAGTTCCAGGACTGCTTTGAAAAGGGGAAAACACGTCTGGACCGGCGCATTGCATCGAATGGAGAATACTTTGAAGATAAGAAGATTATAAACATTAAAAAATTACTGAATAGAATTATATGACACAATTCCGGTTATTTATGGATCACCCCTCGTACATGAACAACGCGTACAGCGCTCTGCAAGGTCGTATGGACGTATGGCAAAGTTCAAGTTAAGTAAGGTCAGTGGCCAATTATTTTTAAAGTTATAAAGCTGAATGAAATACTTTGTATTCAATTTAATAGAGTTTTAAAATACGATGTTTAACGGCAAGGTGTAGGAAATACTATCTTTTACATTCATAGTCCTCTTTTTCAGCCGTTTAACAGTAGGGGTCCTTTGGTTTCTACTATTCCATGTCCCATAGCAATGTGATATCGTATGAGCGTGAGCTGATTGGGTAAACCTGAACAAAAATTTTACCTTTTCTGGTTTTTCATTATAATAGTTTCGGTGTCCTCGTTTTTTCGTAAATGAACTAAGCTACGAGGCCGTAAAAGTTATCGATGTTTCCATAGTATTCACTCTGGGAACCTATTCAAACTTACGTGTTTTGCATGAAATTTGTTTTTACTAGCATGGGATCGAGTTCTGAACTCCTTCGATACAACGTAGTTATCAATCTGTAGCATGTAGGGACCGTTCAATCATAATTGTTAACTATGTACTTTGGTACACTTAAAAAAAACACGGAAGTTGGGTGAATTTTAGAATGTTTAAATATATAATTGTCAGTTTGAAATAATTTCGAATTGAACGAATTTTCTGATGCTGGAAACAATTGTAGAAAAAAGTGATGAAATTCAACCTAGAACGCTGCACATGAAATGACCGTGCATATCTGACAGAATAATTGCCATTTCTAATACTGTGAATTGAAAACGTATTGACAATATGAAACATAGAATTGTACATATAGATGAGAAATAAGTAGCAGTAAATTAGCTCTGACTGCAGTTATAAATTCACGAATATATGAAATTTTAGGAATTATTCTACTCTGTTAAACCAATATTTTCTTACAGAATATACTATAATTTGAAGGCATGAACAGTTTCTTATATTCAAATAAGTGAAAGAAATTCAAATAAGTGAAAAAATTCTTATTCAAATAAGTGAAAGAAATGTACATTATTTACGGTTTAAGCGTAATGTGATACTGACGGTCAAACGGGATTTTATTTGATAAAGTGTGTCTCTCAAAGAATTTTTGGATGTCTTTCCAGTTTCTCAAGTTTAAATGTCAACTCATGAAAGTAAAATTGCATCCAATTGAAAACAATCGCTTCTATACGGGTCAGTGAATTTAAATAAACAAATAAAATTCTATCAAATTGTTGAAGAAGTAGCAGGATTTTTTGCTGCGACTCTACACACATCAACTCTAGAATACTACGTTTCATAAGAATTATTTTAGAAAATCTTTCTCCATTTGTGCGTGATAAAATGTTTTATACAGAATGATAAAACGTTCGCTCGTAAGTTCTTCCAAAAGACACAGATGTACCTTGATCACGTGAGCATTTTCTGTGGGATTAATAGCATAACAACGACAAAAGACTACGCATTCTCATCTTTATTTTAGTGGCCCAGTGATGCATGTCTGATGCTGGTGCTCGTAGCATTGCAGCTATAGATTGTAGCATTTCTGTACATATTGTTCTTTCTGTGATTAATATCCCATAAATATAGTAACGCAACATCACGGACAAGCCCTGATGTATTATCTTTATACTGTACCGCACAGTCGAGCTCCCTAATGCACAAATAGCAAATGTTAGGTTTAATTAAGTCATTCAGCAATCTGTTATGATTTGAGACCGTTGTGAACGAGTGATGCAGGGCACAAATTCATGATCTACCATTTTTGGTCTCAAGAATAATCTCGTGAATTAGAAATTTTGTGAAATAATACCTTGTCAGCCAGGCTTGCCAATGAAGCATTCGAGTTTCGGATGACTTTACTGCCTTTAGATGTACGGGCACATTCGGCATGGTCGATTCATGCCGTGTGAGGTTAAAGAAAGACGGGCACACTCATTTCAAACTTTCTCTAACCCAATAATACTGAATCTTTTTCGAGATACAGGAAACCCATACCGCAAACATATAGATTTTTGTTAATCGAAAAATGGAACGATTTATATTAAAAGTCGGGATGAGTTTTGGCTAGCGCCTAAAGATTGGAGGAAAAAATACGAATTTTTATGCAAAGTGTATGCAAAATGAAGTGCGCATATAACGCACACTGCGTGTCTTGACTTAAGGCGATTCCCCAAGACTGACCCGGGGTTCGATCTAACCCAGGTTGGGAGCCACTGGTCTAACAGGAAACTTAAGTTTACTCAACTAAAGCAGAAAATACAATTTCGATAGATGGAAATGAGTTAGCTCGTCTTTGCTGGGGAAAGGATCAAAGATTCGTGCATTACTGCGCTCTACTAAATTCTTGCTAGCGCAGAGTGCCGTAGTGGCATTCGGTGTCGTGGCGTTCGGTATCGTGGCATTAATTAAGGAGAGCAACATTAGACCAACTGGCGGGTGATGCAGTTTCCTATAGTTCAGTCGTCCTTTGCATAGAGCGCTAGATCGGTTCCAGCAAAAATCGCTCTATCTTATTTGTTTCTTAATACGCGCTTTTTACAAGATTCATTTTGCTTCTTGTGACACGAATATTTTTCATAGAATTTGATGCTCGCTCTAGCTGATACAGCTGTGTGCGGAGGACGACTGTAGAACGGTTGTTTGCTGGAATCCATCTAGCCCTTTATGCTTGAGGAAAAACTAATAAAACAGCAGGCGATTTTGGTTGAAAATCTTCCTCTATCACTATGAACACTCACAGAGCTACCTATCAAGGCCAGTATGATTGCAATGGGAGAATCGATTCACATAAAATAAGTCGTTTGTTCATTTCGATTTATAATTTGACGGTTCTCCACACTTCGCATTTTCGTTCCATTTTTGCTACGATTTTACTTCAGCCTACATTTCATTGTCTTCATTATGTTTTTCTTTTAGCTCATAAGTACAGTATATATATGTATATATGCCATGTTACTATGTATTACACCTGTAAAATATTGTGTACAAGTTCCTTCAATAAATGTGACGAGATAAATTCTGAAACCACTGTATTTGCATCGAACTTTTCAAACAGAATTGTACGTAGCACTGAATTTTCAGTTCCATTTCGCTTCACTTTTATCGGTTCGGGATGCAGTACACCCGTAGATTTTTTCCCCGGGCCATAATGGAAATTTGTTATTTCTCTTATGTAGTAGAATGCTGTTGACATTCGTCCGCGTACGTATTCAAGTTATGCGTATAGAAAGAGGTTTAGTACCACATACCTTGTTTAACCGTCTCCTAAAGGTCTTCTGGTACGCGTCGCGTCAGTTGTAAAAATAATCATTTCTGAGCATAGGCACGCACCAAAAAGTGAGTCCATTTTCTCAAGACACCGAGCATTAGAGTCGGAAAGTAAATGCTTAAACGACGTGTGAACACCAGTTGCGAGCTGGTAGCTAACGTTACGACTCGTCGGTATGGAAAACTTAGCTCCTTGGTTCGCATGATTTTCGTTAAATATTATATTCACATTTATGATGAACTATTTTTATAAATTTTTAGCTAAGTACGAGTGAATTTATAGCTTGTAAACACAATTATGGGAATCACGTTTCAAATCTCGTAGTGTTTATTTTCTGATTATGTATAACCACATGATTGACGCGATGGTAGGTATGGTCGACTTTTTTAGTGAATATGTTCAACGATAGCGTAATTTTTGTGCACTCTTTCACGAAGTGGAGTCACTGCCAAAGCATGTGTACAATGTTCATTTTCTCCTCTCATGAGCGAGTAATCAGGGCTGCACTGGCGCAGTGATCCTGTGATCTTACTTGAAAGATTCATTAGGAATCTGCAAATAATCAGTATTGCAACTGACGTTGTAATTCCATGATTCTGCTTGAAAGATTAATAAGTAATCAGTCAGTAATCAGCATTGCCACTAACGTTGAAATTCTGTCATCTTGCTTGAAAAATTAATAAGTAATCGGTAAGTAATGGAGAATCACGACAGCAACTGACGCTATAATTTTGTAATCTAGCTTGACAGATTAATAAGTAATTAGCAAGTAATAAGTAAACAGGACTACGAATAACTTGGTAATTGTGTGATCTTACTTGAGAGATTCTGTAATATTAATGATACTCTCAAGCTTAATTTCATTATAGATTATCAGCACGCGACAACGACTTACTTTTGAACAATTGTTCATTATAGTCCAAAAAAGTTTCTCTACCTATTTGAAAAAAATTGGGCAGTTTTCCTAGCACCCGCAATGGTAAGTATCATTAAAATCAGGTGACCGAAATACTGAAATCTTAAAATTTTTTAGTGAAACTCCGCATTGTTCGTATTTCATTAACTTTTCGGTGTACAAAATTTGCATACTTGATCTCAGAACAAACTTAAAGTCATCTGACCAATTTTTATCGCTCCTTTGCTTTTGCTGCAAAATTTCTGAAAACAATTGTTAGTATTCAATGGCGTAACCAGCCGTTCAGTTCAGCACCGCCGTATTTTGAACAGCTCTCTTTATTTTAATCCAAAACTTCAAGGTCGCATTTTAAGTTTACTGATTTTCATTGGTTCGCTTTGTACAGTCCTACGGGAACATTCAACGATCCCACTGTCCTAGTTTACTAACTGCATGCATGGCGTAATGGTGAGGCTCAACATAGCCGTTTCCTGCGGTGTCGTCCGCTACTACGCCCTCGGCCCTCACCTCTACAGCACGTGGAGACTTACTGTTGTGACTGACGAGCACAGGCCCAGAGTTGCTTATGAACGTGGTGGACGGCGAACTGCCCTCACGATAAGTATATAGTGGTTAATATGCGGCACTTGTTATCGAAAAATATCGCTGTGAAAATTGACACTTAAAAATTTTAAAAGTATGTGAATGGTTAATTATATCTGAATCTAGGTCACATTTTTGCCTGAGGAGGTAGAACTTAGATCCAAGTATTAGAGGCGAGATGGTCAACTCCGCAATGCACTTCAGCTCCATGTTAGCATAACGGACTTCACGTAGCGCTCCAATTGGGCGCTACTAATGTTGTTTTCCCCCCAAACGCTTGCAATTTTCGGGATAGAGAACAATGTAAATGTACTGCAAGGAAAATTTGGAAAAAAATCATGCTTCGGATATTTACAACGACGAATTCGTACGGAAAAATAAAATCTAATCTAAATTGGTCCGGAGTTGGGACATCATTAAAAATATTTCCAGAATGAATACATTGAGCTTGGCACACTCTTGAGAAATGCATTACATGTACACTGTGTAGCAACTGCAACAATGGGGTGTGAAAATTGAATAAAGATCATTCTATAATATTTATTTTAACACACTTATCTGAATTATTTTCTGCACAATGACAGGCATCTTTTGCAATGGTACTAAAATGTCTGCAGGAGCCAAGAGAATTAGTTTCCTTTCAGTCAAAGATGAACTCATAATGAATCTCAAATCTCCTGAAATTAGTCGAGAAGCGCTCACTTTTGGCAAACACTCTCGTAGTTCTGTCTAACAACTGTAACTCATTTGCATTGCACGATAGTCGTATGGAAAATCGCATCCTAGCATCATTTTAGTACGATTTTCCACAAGTTCGCGCACATGTACCTGATGCTATGTGGATTTTCAATTTTCTAATGTATGGTCTCCGAAATCTAAACTTTTTAAAATAATTCATTAGGCAGTTAAATTCCCTTGGTTTTTAGTGCTAGGCGGGTCAGGGAAGCGACTTCCAGCGCCGCCCAGCGTACGAATAGTTGAGCTTACGGCCCACCGACCGTTACACCTCAGGGTGCATAGGATAGGCAATAGAGTTAGGTTTGTCTGTCGTATGCTATGGGAAATGGCGTCCCCAGGAGTGCGCTGGTAGGTTATTTTAGGTATAGATAGGGCTTCAGGTCTTTTTTCTTGCCACTTTACTTCATTTATTTTTCACACCTTCTTCTCGATCCCTTCTTATCCTATTCTTCTTTATTCTTGCTGTTTCTTTGGGCAGGGGATCCTGAGAGGATACCCACCATGTACATAGATTCTCCGTTCTCTACCGTCCATATTATATGGTCCCTTCTCTTTCGGCACGGTATAGTCCCAAGTCACTGAAGCACTGCGATCTGTGGTGGTGGTGGTGGNGGTGGTAGTAGTAGAAGTAGAAGTAGTAGTAGTAGTGGTGCTGCTACTACTTCTACCACTATTATTACGATCGTTATTCTGTATCGGTGATTTAAGGTTCTCGTACTGATCCAAATGAACGTTAGCTAGGACATGATGCCAAATTTGATTTTAAGACGTTCTTATACCCCATTTTACAAGCATTATGGAATTGAAACGTCTGGACAATTTGAATCCTTTCAAGTTTGTTCGGCCAGTCTAATATTCCATCTAATAATGGGGTAAGAACGTTCGGTCCATTAATTATTCCTAATTCGGGTTTTCAAATTCAATTCGAACGTGCGTTCGTTTTGAAGGCATCCATTAGTGATTGCAAACGAATAAATTATTAAGAGTTGAAATACAAGCCTCGTCTGATAACTATTCAATTATTAAGTTCGTTTAATACAAAACATGTTTGCTTAGATGAATGCGGATTGGCTCATATTATACAGTAGAATCATAATTACTGAAGGGGATTTTGGAGTGTTTCGCGTTATGCTTTCTGCCGTTTTTCCTCCAAAAGAAACGTAAAAATACCAATGCAAATTATTCCCTAAAAAATCAGCTGAGGAATTATACAGGTATGAATCAATCTACGGCTTGGATCTCGAAATTAAATATTACTCCACGTAAAAAATAACGGATTTTGTAAGCATGAGGTAACTCCATATTACAATACTTTTCAGGTCCAAGTGAGCCGCCGCAGCTGGCATCGGACGGAGACCTGCAGCAGCTCGGAGAGCCGGACGAGGGCTTTCCTCTGGACACGGTCGCGGAGGCCGGACCGGCGCATAACCCATTCCTCATCGCCCCCCACGACATGGTCAACGAAATGATGAGCCGGCACGACATCTACTTCAGAAAATACTACGAGAAAAAACTCAAGAAGGAAAAGAAGCGGCTTCTTGCTGAACAGAACAGCCTTAAGGCTGCTACTCGGAATCTTCAGGAAAGGCTAGAGGAAATCAGGAAGCACGAACTGAAAGTAAAGTTGCACGAGCAAATCTTACAAGGTTTGGATCACCTACAGGACATAAACTCGGCTCTAACTGTGGTACATGCGCCGATACAGATTGAGGAACAAGCGATACAGCCAATTCGCGGTGGGACGAACGTTCTACCAGCGCCTACGTCTGTAGCACAGAACTTCGGGAGCTTAGAATTCTTCCCTTCTGGATTACGTGGAGCAACCGTGACCACTTTGCCAGGCACTCGATTAGAAGTGGGCAGTCCAGTGAGGCCGTCACCAGAGGTTCTGGTGAACGTCATGGACAGAGACGTGTCTCAGAAAGCACGTACGGACGCAGCAGCACACTTCGGAATTACTCAAGATCAAGAAATTATTTCGCCCAGCGTGAGAGAAGCTCAGCTAACCAGGTTTCCTAACGCGTTGACTAAGGTGAAGCAAATCGACCTTGGGTCACCAATTTTTGACTTTGATGTCATTAATTTGGGCGATAGGGTTCTAGGATAATATTTAATCCCTTATTTATCCGTTACAGGACATATTGACGATCAGAATGTGATGTCATACGGAAGTTATATTCGCTTGAAAGATAAAGCAGCAATTTTATTTTCAAAATTTGCTTCGTCTCTTTATGATGCACACGCCAAAGATATCATCTTCGCTTCCGACTATGGTTTGCCAAGTCCATTTAGCTTGCATGAGGATGTATCAAATCACACATTCTCTAGTGCCCGAGTAATAGAAGGACTAAAGGATTGTATTTAAGAGCTAAATTTTACGATTTTAGTTTATGTTCCCGTATTTGGAATGCCTCTAGCACATTCAACCAATCGCTACCTATGTTTGTATTTATCTGATTTTCATGTAACCTGTAAATAAATAACGTTTAGTACTTAGCTATGTTGTAAAATACCTCTCGTAGAAATAGCATTACAAATATAAACGCCAATAATCTACATAATTCTTCTATAATTTCAAACCTGCATGAACTTCAATAGTACATACATTTGTTTTAGTCATCAGAATAAAAACAGCGACTTAGTCAAAAAATGTTAAAATATGTTCATCTTGGAGTCTTAGACCAACAAAATGAAATAACTTAACACTGTGAAGGACCAGTGTTCCAATAAGCTCCTGTTCCATAGGACTGCAGCTAGTTTTCATAAAAAGTTTTATGCAGTCTAAATGCCAATTTAATTCCGCCGTTAGAATCGAAATATACCATAGCCCTCTCCCCCACTCGAGAAAAGGCCATCCACCTACCGGCCACGGCGAGTCTAATGAGCCACGCCTCCAGAGAGATGCTCGCATTCTGTCGTACTGATCACTTTTTCGAGCTAAAAACTACAACCACTGAGCACATTACGTAGACCTCAACTCGCTCACTGCGTTAGGCTGCTCCATAGTTAGGTTGTCCCAGAGTTAGGTTAGATTTCAATTAGGTGACACTTTCTGTTTGAAGTTTGACGCGCTTTCTTCTTGTTCGCTTTTTCCCTTTACTCGGAAGAACAGGGTTCATCATTTCATTATCCAAATGTGAGGGTTTTATTTCAACGCGATCAAAATATGAGAGTAAGGTTACAAGCAAAGCATTACGCAACAGCGGAATGAATTGTTTCATTGGTACACAAGTGGCCCAATACGCAGGGAACGGGTTAACTCTGGGTTAGTCACCTGAGATTTTTTACAATTCCGATTGCGGTTAGGCTAAATTTATTCCTCCATAATTTTCGAACTAACCACACCCGAACCCTCCTAGTGACTAACACAAGGCTAATGGTTTACCCTTATCGAGTCACGGTGGTGGGTTCTTAGTGGGGTGGCTGGTCTCCGTCCAGCTGCGGTGGAGGGTAGATGTACCTGCAGAACGGTGCACTTGTTCTCTCAAAATGTGAGGGAAAAACAATTAACACAGCAAAAATAGAAAAAAACAGAAGCCTTTCAGTGCTCTCCAAACCAGTGCATGTTAAATGTGAAATGAAGTTTTCAGCTCGCGTAAACTTTTGGAGAAAATTGCTTGTCAACTCTGATTCAAATAAATGAAATGGGAAAGCAATGCCCACGAGCCTGAGACTGTGTGAGGGTTGGGACGCCTGAGAACAATGGCTCTGGATGCCCAAAACAGTTCTCGCAGCATGACCTCGCACCTCCTCCCTCCATCCCCTCCTGCATGTACTCTCCTCTGTGATGATTGAAAGGGCTTCGATGTCGGGGCATTGGTTGATTCGGACACCTAGATAAACTAATATTATTTACACGGGCAAAATTCTGTACTCGCAAGTTCCAAAAGGAAAATGTTACAGCGAACTCTTCAAACCCCCACGTCACTTGTGTTACACGCGACTTACAAGTCTTGTACACTTAAATGTGAATTGAATTTTTGGACTCGAGTGAACTATTAACGAAAATTGCTTGCAAACATTACTCAAAACACAGTGAATTTTGCTGCTACAGTCAGGCAAGCAAAGCTTTCCGAGCTTCGATAGGCCTTAGAACAATGGCCCCCTCAGACGCCGATGACTTGTCCCTCCTCGCTGCCCCTGCCCTCCTCTCCCGCCCCCTCCAACGTGTCCACTTCCCTGGGACAATGAAAGGGTTTTTAAATTGGTTGCCTCAGACATCTCAATAAAATAGTATTTCTTACGAGTGCAAAACTGTGTACTCCAAAATTTTCAGTGTTCTACTGTGCCAATTAGTTTTCGCGTAAATTATAACGTTTCAGGGGTTATCATCGGTTCCTGACACCTCCATGAGCTAACATTTTCCCCATATGTTACACTGTGCACTCGTA
>VOMN01010032.1:0-123727 GCA_014899125.1 Orchestia grillus
AGCACACCACAAGTGCACCACCAGCACACCACAAGTGCACCACCAGCACATCACAAGTGCACCACCAGCATACCGGCCAGTTTCTCACCCCCGGGCATCATTTGAGCAACGATGGACTCTGGAGAGAGAAAGTGACTCTTCGAGGAGGTAGAGGAGGTGGAGGTGGTGGCGGTGACGTTTTTAGTACGGTACTGACAAAACAGTATGTTAGAAAATTATTGTTACAAATGCCTGGTAAATGTAAGAAACTCACCGGATCTAACTTTTCTTCAAGTATTTACACTGAAGGTCCCCAATGCGCACGAAATCAATGATGCGCCACATCAGATTCCAATACACGTTTATGTAGTTCAGTATCTGCTACTAATGCAATTCCGTCGTTGGAGTACGACAGAAATAAATGTTAGCGATGCAGATGGTAGATCTCGCTCTACAACTTCGGAGGCCTTAAAAAAGCAAGAGGTTCCTAACCGGTGATTTCGAATTATATTTCTTCGTCGAATAAAATAACTCTGCAAACGAATATTAGAAGAAATAAATTAATTAAAATGAAATAATGTTGCATTCTAGAGAACTTGAGTTGTATCCCTAATTTGTAATTTCTAGATAGATACAAAGAACAGCGAGTAAGTTATGTTTGATATTTAGACAGTTTTGAGTGCCGTCCGAGGACTGGAAGTTAATTTAATAAAAAGGGACTCATCGTCAAGAGAATACTAATGGAAGCGTACGAACGATAACAATAATATACTTTCATAACTTTTCCTATGATTTACAGAGAATGAACTTTCGTACTCAGAGCAAGAGCATGAACATCATTATTACAGATACATTTCACTTGAATTTGTGAACAAAGTTTCACCTTTTTAAAAGGCTATAAATCGTAAAGTAAATGTAATACAGAGAAATACTATAAATCAGAGTTTAATATAAATGAGCTGCAAAATTAATACAATACAGGCAGCAAAATGCGTCTCAGGGCTTCGCCAAAGTTACAGAAAAATGTATGTGTTCACAAATGAAGTCAAAGTAAAACTGACGTAATCATTTATTTGCAAGGCTTCAGTGGATTTGAGGTAGGAAAACATTCCCACATAAATTAAATAAAAGTCAGGGCATGGTTTTCGTGCATAACACGATACATACTTAAATATGATAACTACGCACTATAAACACACATACGATCAACCATATATGTACATACAAAACTCCACTCATTTTCCGAGTCTTTCAACGGTTATCTTTTTCGATGTTGAAAACAATTTTAACTTATATTTGGGTACATAATTTCACTTTGTAACTGTAACGCATCCAAGATTTATCGTGAATTTAACGAGAAAACCGACAACAAATCAGCCGAGAAAGTGTCGGAAAGTGACTGCATCGGTTTTACGGTCCTGCAATGCGAGAAACGTAATGACTTCGCGCACAGGAAAACTTGTAAGCCGCGGCTATCATTATGAAAAGGCGTGAAGTCTTATGATGAGCGAGCTTGTATGCAGAATTGTTAATATAATTTCGAAGATCACCAGGCGTTACTCCGTTGCAAATGAGTTCCACACTCTAACAAAACGATAGAATAACGCTACTTCGTTCAGGGAAAGAAATGCAACATATATGACCAACACATATAATTCTAGGGTTAAAACTGTTCACACTTATAGGTATCCCTTGTATATCTTTGGAATAAAAAGCAGACAAAAAACTCGGCATCATTTTGAGTCCTACACATAACGTGTAAATATCCCTATAGAGCAGGTGTAAATTGTCCTAAACCAATTAAACATACTCTCAGCAGTGAAATGAGAAAAATTAATACGTTGAAACATTTCATTTTCGCATGTTTAATTGAACATCTCAACGATAAGCGCTCATTAATAATGATAGCCTTTTGAGCAGAGTCGGCCCACAAAGACAAACAGGGTCGGTCGCTCTGAACAAGTGTCCTCAATGTGGCAAAGAGCCGTAGTTCTATGTTCGGCAAGCTCATTCCATTAGAAATAAAAGGGAAAATCACATCAACTGAATTTAGAAAGAAGGCACACGAAGTCATTAGGACGCTCATCAAGAATGGCCTTAAAAGCCAACTTTCTCGTCTCGGCTTCCGCAGGAAGCTCTTTTCTCGCGCACACGAAATCGATTAGGTCTTAAAAAACATGCCTGAAAATTTCGCCTGCGTGAGAATCATTTTTCCACGGCAATCTTCAGGCTTTTTCTCAAGTTCCACACTGATTACACTGCTCGATAAACCAATTTATCTCGAAAAGATACGTAATGTACAAATACTCCGTCGGTCTCAAATTGACAGCACACAAAGTAGCTTGAAATTTCAGCAAAGCAAAATTTGTACCAACACAAATTTAAGTCTGACAACAACAAGGATCACACCAACGCAAGATGTGAGAGTGCGACATGTACGACAATCGTGCCAGTAATTGTACGAAACGACGCATGCTGACTTAGATGGGGTAGACGAAACAGGTAAACAGGTGCACTTGACGCACCTCGCAAAATTGCAGGGGACGTGCGGTAAAGCTGCAAATTTTTCAAGACCAATAAAAGCGCAGGAGCCGTCGAGCCGTAGGCAAAATTGTCTCTTCGAGACTTTTAATCACACAGCAGCTTATGAACCGGAAACCAAGATGAAAGTTCTCCAAGTTCGCAAGCGCGTTCACCTCGTATTAAAGCAATTTTTAACTGCAACTTTTCTCATGACTTCGAGAAGTAATACCAGCTGCAGAATGTAAATAGTCAGACCTCTTTTTCATTCACAATTGGCAATCAGAGATAGATGTTCTTTTTCCTTTGTACGCTCTGCGGTAGGCGACCCTTACCTTAATTTCTACCATCATGCTCTCGCAATAAACATTGAGATCAGAAATGGAAACCTAATTTACAAGTGGAAGTATGATCTCGCGTGCGAATTCTTTGATGTACCTTTGAATGTAAACGTAAAGTACGCAAAGGAAACCAAGAAATATATAGGAAAAAATAAGGGTTATAAGTGATTAACCTACAACAGTTTCTTGTTACAGGTATTCACGACTTTGCTGTTAGAGTATAAAGATATAAGAGGAAAATCTTAATCCTCCTAAAAACATTGACAAGGATTGATAATATGAGCACAGTACGTTTAATGGATTTCTCAAGAAGTCCATATATTTCCCGACGAGCGTCGTCTCCACGATGTGCTAAAATCGATCCCTTTCCTCATCCCAAAGCTTGCTGTACAGAGGACGTTATCAGTATGATAAAACTTAGTATGATTTAAGATAAAAAGCTAAAACATTAGAAAGATTTTTTATCTTAGATTAGATGAAACTTACGAGACAAATTCAAAATTCCAAGTATACTCATTACGCTAGAAGAAGAAACATTAATTTTTTAGCTTTATTTCTCGTGCATTTCAAATGCAGAGCATTACAAAATTTCCATTTTGACGACGAGTTCGCAAGGAGACCCCCAAACATTAGATTCCATTAACCAGCATCCGTGTTTGTTTGAACGAAAATAAACTTGAATCTATTTTTTGCGCCGTTCCCGTATCGTTGATGCAACGCGATGCAAAGCATGTTACATATTGCCTTACAAGCGGGTTCTATGGAAACCATTTCAGTTTTCACTCGCTCTTTCGAACTGGTTGTGTTGTTTAGAATTTTATTAGATGACTTATAATGACTTTTATTGTACAACGAAATAGTGGTATGTATTATCAGTAATCACGAATTATGTATTATAAGAAATCAATTATTATCCCAAAAATTCTGAGTTTATTTGACCCAACTGATAACGAGATACACATTTTCTCCGGTAGACCAGGGGTTGACGTGAAGCAAGACGATCAATTATAATCCACTCAGGGCCCACACTGGCACCGAGACAGTGCCAAAGTCAGTCATGAGAGGTAATCAGTGCGATAAGACGACCCTAGCATCACAAGGGAGGGCAAACAAGCTCTAGTTTACATGGTGCACAAAGAAAACACAAATGCCAATGAAGTCTCCAGGGCATCAGCGATAGAGAGATGTCAAGCGTTTAATTAGAGTTCAGGAAGCGCTCTTGTGGGGTAACTCATCGCTAGCATCGATCGCGCTACTGAAGCGTACACGAGGAACGTAGAGCACTTTAAAAGTCAATTAAGAGTACGCTACATACACACTCGGAGATAAATCAAAACACAAGTAAAAGTACGTTTTAAGTGAATTCACCTTGAAACATATGGTAATAAAAATTAGAGTTAATGATTTAGTTCAAATTGTAACGCTTTTCCGTGGTTGTTCTTCTTACACTAAGGTGTACATTTATTAATTGGTGGATATTTTTTCCATAATATTTATTGTGCAATAAAGATAATATTATTCATACGTTAACATCAGGAGGAAACCTAATCTAAAACATCAATCATGAAATCATATTTGATAGGTTAAAGAACAGTGAAAGAATATAATTATGCAGAAATATTTTAAACTATATTTTTAAAATTTTTATTCCAAACGTAAAACGTACGGAAAGAGGCGTACGGAGTTCCAAACGTACGGAAGTCCGTACGCCTCCACAGAGATTAGATACTGAAAAAATACGATCATGAGAAAATAATATAAAATATCCATTAATTAACAATCGACAACTATTCATAAACATCACCTGCCGCCACAGCGCTCACTGCTCATAAAGAACAGCAAACTACGGCCCCTAGCAGCGATAATGAAAAATGCGGCCATTCTACCAATAATAAGTAACAAACGAGAGCCTACAAAGAGCTGAAACGATTAAATAAACTTATTTTGTTTTTTGAGAGACCGTTCACGGACAGCATTACCTTTAGAAGTACTTGACTTAAATTTATTCAAATAAATTAGGTACAAATATTTCAATGATCATCCTAAATTTATTACGTCCCAACAAATTCATAGTGGTAATAAGAGTAATGGAAATCAATGAATCAATCAAACGCGCGTGAGTAATGACGCAGACAGCGAATGCCGCCTACAACACTAATGTTATGCGTACTTGTACATGAATAACAGTCATCGAGCTAAGAGGTGCAGATTACAATAACTGCCTAGTAGTGATTACCATCTATTATGATAAAGAAAACTGCACTTATTTCCTTCATGCCTATCAGCTCAGAAATAACGTTAGAGTTTATTGGAGTTCCCTATAATCGCGGTTGACAAACGCGTGTTTTAACTAAGTGGGATGAGACATATTGAATCTCAAACGGGACTGAAGTTAGCGAAGACAACACAAATAACAACCGTTAATTACAGTGCACTGCGGCATCCAGACTTCATTATTATATTCACTGTAGTTACGGTTTGAACCTCTCGATCCACATGAAATATGATTCCAAGAAAGAAAAAAGAAAAAACTATTTAGTGCGGACTCTGAAGAACGAGAATCTATGCACGTGTATTTCCACACAGGATCTCCTGCACAAAGAAATAGCGAGTTAAGAATGAAGAGGAAGAAAAGACAGAGCAAAGATAGCGAAGATGTATAAATCAAAAAATTACAGTACGCATGAAAAATAGAAGTCCAGAAGCCTTACGAGGGAACATGACAGCGCTCCCATGCAACGTCAGTCCCCATGGCATACGATAGACAAATCTATCTAATCTAACCGTATGTTCCATCCTACGCCCCTGAGGGGGCATCTCGACTTTACAAGCTGTAAAGTTCACGAGGAATATTAATTAACTAGTCGTTCAAATAACACAACAAAAATAGAGAAGAATTATGAGTGACATGCTACAGAAACTACAGTAGGCTGTGTTATTTATGTTCATTGTACTTACGCAGGGAGAGTGTTGTGGATCGTGAGGAATAAGAAACGCGTATGAATGCGATATTACGCTCTCTAAAGGGATTTTCCAGGTATAAAACGTCACTCGTACACAAAAAATAACATAAAATGCATTCTCAAGATGCTAAAAAAATAACATCTAGGAGATTGAAGCACTCACGTGGTCGATAAGTACTACAATTAGAGAACTTTGTCATCCAATAGGCCACGACTGCTGAATGTGGAGATAGGTAATTCAAATTGAATTCCGCAGACGCCCGAAATCAAGAACTATGTTAAAAACAACCAAACGACCAGAAATGGCGGTAAAAACTATTAGTGGAATATAATTCCATGAAAAATTAACGACAGGATCGAAACAAAAACAAGAAATGTTGTAGCAACTGGATCATCGAGTTACTAGAAAGCCATAATTATCTGTCACACAACTTACGGTCAACAGCGACGTATTAGACTAGCAGTAGCCGCAAACCGTAAAAATCGTCCGCTGCAAGGAAATCGTGACTCGTGTCAGAACAGAGCCAGCGCTATATTTCCCAATCCTGCTAATTTTTATACTTCATACGTACGATTGCTATCCTCGTTGGGTTATTAAAGATGACTAACTAAATCAGTGTACCACAAGGTACATTACAATCAGTAAACCAATCTAAATAGAAATCTTAGGAATCCTATTCAACGAGCTGGAAGCCTACGTTAGGTCTACTTCATAAAAGAAGATAAACTTTGCATGGTATGTGCCCGTGTCAAGTGGTTTGGCAGGACTGGACTAGCTGATAAAAAACTGGCTGAGTCACCCAGACCTTACGCTTCGCACGGGTTAGGAGAGTCCAGACCAGACAGCATATTAGAAAGGTAATTATAATCCATGTCGAGTGCAGAGGCGCCAGAAGTACTCACAGAAATCTGACATAGCATTAACATATTTCTACCTTGCACCAATAACACAGGATCGCAAACAACCTCAACGCTACAAACTACACTTGAAGTTTTAATTCAAATCAACACGTCAACTAGATTATGGAAGATAAGGATGGAGATGCAGCACATATCTGGAGATTCTGTTGACACTCGTAAAGATTTGGCGTCCAGGTGGTGGTGGCGAGCAAGGTAGCGCAGGGTTGGGGTGAAGTTTCACTTTCACGAGAGCCATAACTGGAGGAATACTGACCTGCCGCTCTGCTCACTCGTGCTCCGTGCGCGCCGTCTCAGCGCGTCTGTAGAGCTCTTGGGTGTAGTGTAGACGTGGGGAGGTGGTGGGCACAGTATCAGTATGAGGAGATAGTGGGCGCAGTATCAGTGTGAGGAGGTTGTGGCACAGTATCAGTGTGGGGAAGTAGTGGGCATATTGTCAGTGTGGGGAAGTAGTGGGCACAGTATCAGTGAGAGGAGGTGGTGGGCACACAATCAGTGGGTACAAGTGCGCACAGCCATTGGCGAAGAAAGACTTCCGAGAATTGGTATAAGAGACGGTAAGTTGAGCAGAGCATAAATTCCATGATCTGTGTATTTATGAGATATTATGAAACATTCTGATGTGTACTTCAATTCTATACATTTTCTTTGTCGGCTAACTTGCGACCAAAGCGAATGCTTGCATGTGCACTCTTTACTGTAGGTCTTACGTCTTATTTTGGAAGGCAATCTCCTTGAAACCCCCTGAGCAAAGTTTCACTGAGAGGTTGCAAACAGTGCTGGGTAGAGCAAGGGTAATCTTTACCTAGCAATCAGATGCTATGGGAAAGGTTGGAAATTGTGCATAGTCACTTAGGAAATCCAATAGACAAGGTCAATTTTGCTTCACCAATCACGTTTGCGGTGAGTCATAAAAGTTTTACTTTTTTTTTTGTGGTACATATTAGGTGTCATTTGGAGTTAATCAAAAACTTGACATTACGAAGACATATTCCAATAATATCTATTCCTTGAATTTCGCCAAATTTTATGAAATGAAAACATACTGTAATGTCTTAGCTAGAGTGATTAAATTCACAAAAACTGCACTCCAAAAATTGTGCAGTAGTGAATTAGATTAATTCAATTGACCTTTCCCGAATCCAATTGAATTCGCTACGAATAGTAAAAAAGTCAAGCACTTTTAGACATCACAATATTACAGCTCGTAACATGAAAATTTCAAAATGAACCACTTTTACAACAATATTTCTACGTAGCCGTAGAAATCAAGAGGCGCAAAAGGAAAAAGTTGAACTGGAAGCAAGGGTTCCAAACGTATTCAAAGCTGAATGAGGGCGGTGAGCACTAATCGCTAATTTCTTTCACTTCAAAAGGATCCTGTGAGTGTACGTACATTTATTATACTAAAACTCTAATATTTTATCAAGCATCTGTAGATCGGGCCTTTCCAGGCCATTTAATTCCAGATCGCTCGAGCTGGAGGGTACGCATGTGTTGTTAAATTGACTTTCTGCATATTCACGTAGAATTGGGGTCTACAAGCATTTTACCTGAGAAAGATATGCAAGTCAAATATTTTTTGAATGTACTGTTGTTCCGTGAGAGCAATATAGTAATTTTTTAGCACTAAATACGACAAAATGAGTTAAATCGTGCAAAGAAACACCAGCTAAGATATATCAGCGAGCCAGATGGAATCATCGAAAGAACCAGATCTGCCTCGCGAGCCACAGGTTGAGGACGTCTGATCTAGGACAATAAATTTACCCAATGCCACTACGGAATTGCTGTAAAGTTATTTTCATTCAAATAAAAAGAAATAGTACTAAAGTTTCAAATGTTAGTCGCCACTATTTTTCTTCCAGTAAAGTTCGATCCTTTCATGCTGAATCGATACCTTGAGTCAGCCTATTAGTGGTTGATTTATTTAATTATTGTCAGAAATCGAGATCAACATCAACAAACACGGTGCATGAATTCCTAGATGAGCTCAGACCCTAATTTCACACAAAGAATTACAACATTTGCGGTACGACATTAAGGTTTAAGGCTTTAATAGACTTTGAACAAATAAACAGTTTAGAGACGAACTATCATAGATACGGAAACGTCATAAATGTCTGTTTCCTCAACCTCTAAAATATAGGCTTTTCTATAAGTCATAATCTTCGAAATTAATGATAATTAGAAGAAGCGAAATGAGAAAAACACAAAATAAAATGTAGCTGTTACCAACTATAATGGCCTTGCATAAATGAAAACAGCAAAATTTATACGTTTTTTCCGATAATTTTTTCTTATTTCACGCGAAACCCAATTACTAATCTTAAAACACAAGCTCAAGTTCTTTTAAATAGAGACAGACCGTTGATGACCATGGAAAATTATCTTTCTTCGAAATCTTCAACAGTTCTAGGAGACTATCTTCCAATAGCGACTTTCAGGATCGCTAAGAAAGACGATAAGGATGCCGAGATCAGAGGGCATCTTTAACGTTGAAGTCCATGTACAAAAATTTACAGAACCATCGTTTGCACTTGCAAGCATTCAAAACACTTTCACCTCACATTTCTTGGTTCTTTTTTATGGGATTCGTAGCACTGTTGCGTATTGTACTCTCATGCAGCGCAATGTGTTTACAGGGCTCTTCCTCTACACTCCTTTTCTTACCAGGTTATCAAAAGGATAAAGTATCACTTGGTGAAAGCTAACTAGAATTTATTCGAAACTTACCCTGCTCTGTAGTATTTCCAGAGCAGGGAAAATATTGTTTAACTCTGCATGAGGAAGTTTCGACAAGCACACTCCAGGAAATGCAGCTCAAAAGATAACCTGCGACCTAGGAGTAAATACAAGAGGAGCTGGTGGTGAGTGCTCCTCTCTGTGCGGTTGAGGCGTTACTAAACAGTCAATATTAACAAGGTGAGAGAGATGAAATTAAAATTAGCATCAAGATGAATAATTTTTCACATACATCTTCTTAAGGTAGAATAGAATATAACAGAATACAGTAACAGGTATGAGCCGAGTGGTCCATTCTTGGGTCACCACCTAGTGCAATGACGTCAAACAAAGAAATTAACATTGAAGACTATATTACAACACACTACACCATTGATACATTGCCTGTAATGCGGACTTAAATCGGGGACATGACATTGGCACGATTATTCATCACTTAACGCACATTTTCAAGTCTATATCTCGTATTCCGCAACAACCTTATCCATCCTGCAGTATCAGGCTTCACAATATTTGACACACGTATATTATGCAAAGAATACAGCTCATAAATATGAATCCGACAATATATGAATACAATTTATCTAAAAAAAATTCTCGTTCAACGTGTAGTATGAAATGATACACACCGTACATCAGCATGTTTTCATAACGATACTTGTAACTTGCAATTCATCCTATCATTATCGCACAAGTGCGTATCAACACTATTACACAATACCCAAGTTCGCTTACATACATATAAACAAAAACTAAAAAGTACTCATTTCATTAACAAATAAATCATCATTCGATAGTGAACAAGTCCTACGATAGCTGTTATTCGCTTGACGCGCACATAACATGGATTTTAGTTATTCATAGTGCTACATTTTACACACTAAAGTGGTATTGTGCTTGGGAGTAACCAAAAATAGACAGTGGGGAAACCGCTTAAACAGGCAAAAGAAAAAGATTCACGTATTCGTGAAGTCGTATTTTTTTCAAAAATGAAAATTTCCTTCACGAGATATTCAGCTGTATAAATACAGACGCAGAAGCAGACACGAGAACAGTTACCTAGTTCAACGCTGAAAAATTCACCAGACAAAAAAGGATAGCTAAAAATCGTACGCAACAACGATGCTCAGGCCGAGCAAGGTCGCGTTGATTTCCAAATGGAAGATTCATTCACGAAAATAGAGATGAACGCCAAGTGTCGAAGAGTAGCAGATGCCCTGTCACTCTGTAGCACTGGAGTCAAAAATGAAAGGTCACTCGAGTAGAAAGGAAGGGCTGAATGTCTCCCAGAGTGACATATGCCTAGTCAGAGAGAGCGACTTTGGGTCTACCATGAGAAGGTTGCTGAGTCACGTGTGTGGGAGGAGGTAGGACGCTTGGTGCAGGCTGGCGGGCAGGACGGAGACGACGCGAGAAAATTGCATGGTGCACCAGACGCAAACATGAGCGTGACGCATGCAATACGCAGCAGGAACTAAATAAATTGTCTATTCAAAGTTTCGAATGGTTGTAAGTGTAAACGACTTTGATTGCAAAGATAAAATACATTAAGAGATACGTTGTAATTCATTTTCATGTGATTTGAAAACTTTTACATGAGCTTGTACCTAGATAGGTTTGAAAGATTTACTCGTATCTAATTTCAATAATTCAAAACAATTCTTGAGTAACAATATGTAATCTGGAACTCAATTAGCATAAAAAGATACTCAATTCCAATCGTAGTATAATATACATGCACAAACATTTAAAGTTAATTCAGGCAAAGACGGGAAAATGTCAGAGCACAGAAAGAATCTGAGGATAACAATAAATTCCTGCGCGACCACTCGATCTTCGCATCCCAGCACCATTTCAGCTGGACTCAAGACCCGTTAGGGCCCCACCCGAGCTCAAGGCCCTCTTGGTTTCCTTGCTTAGCTCAGAGCAGAAAGCTTCATTACATTTAATGGAGTGACAAATAACTACAAGCACAGCGAAGATTATTACAGCCAATTGTCGCATCGTGAAATGATTCCAGCAAGCGTATGGTTGAGAAGCATGCCAGAACTGCCAGAACTCGCTGAACACTTCGTGTTTTAGAATTTTACTTGCTTTGGGCACAGATGTGAGGGAATCATTTCCACTGAATTAGCCCGGTCAACTGAACAGATTATTTCTGGTTCTTTCAGTAAGTGAATTTAAGGGAATTCAACCATTTCAAAAGTCGGAGTCAGAGACGAAATCTGATCCTATGCCTTCTGACTCCGAAACCGTAATTTAACACGGTTACATTATTAACGTCCGAATCGTGAGACAACTCAGACGAAACAAGATGGTTGAAAAAGACCATCAGTCCTGTGAACAGGCTGTGCAATATGAGATAGAATATTAGGACAGAATGGGAAGGATAAGTTTGGTTACTATGGACGCACACCAAATATGCGTGCAGAACGTTCACACAAAAATTACACGGGCGAATTGAAAAGCAACACTTCGAACGCAATGGCCCTCATACAGATCTCAATAAAAATTTAGCTCACTTTAAAACCTTCAAACCCTATTCAAAAGTTCTTGTGAGAGAGGGATCCAATATTTACATTATTTTGTTTCTTACCTTCACCAATAAAGGCACCGCAAAAGTTCTGTTCTGATTTTCGGTCTCAATTTCAGTTTCAGGTTCAAATTCATTAATACTTTCAGATTCAAATTGATTAATACTTTCCGATCTATTTTCAATTTACGTGGTACCTTTAACATGGAATTGAAGACTTATGAATAGCTAGGGAACCCTCCCCGTTCCCTGAAGATTGTCAAGTCCTCAAGATACACTGAAAACAATCCCCATCAGTGCATCTCCCTGGAAGTACGGCAGTAAGATAAGAATGCGTAAACAACTCCGGGAAAAGAGGGACAAGGAGAAGCGGAAACAACGAATGCTCAAGTGTGGGAGGTCTGCGTCCGGCGTATGCCTTACATGAAAGAAAGAAGCAGGAAATAGGAAGCAGGAGGCCTACTTAGCAATAAATCTCCGCAGCCGGAGCGAATTAACATAACCTCAAAGTGACGCCCAGGCAGTCGCTCAAGACAGCCTCGAAAACTTCACAAGAGAATGTCACAATGAATCGTAATAAAAGAAGCTCCATGAGCTTGAGCCGCATCGAATGAAGTTACAATTTCTCAGTGACGTGCAACCTGGTCAAGGAACTAGTAAGAACTAAAGCTCAAATATCTAAAAGAACAATAGTATTACACAGCACCTGCATTTGTCGTGGTACTATATCAACTTGCTTATCTCGAGTATTTGAAATGGTTTGGAAACGAGTGAGAGTTTGATAAGCCCTGGTGCCTGGGGTGTCGTGTCAAGGTGCCGCCCACGGTCTCCAACGCCGTGGAGCTACGCCCAACACATCGATGCAGCGGGGTGCTGGTTAGAACGGGCTCGAGCATCGGCACATCTCAACACTAGTCATTTTGTATAGATCAGTTCCCAGGCACCCAAGCGTGGGTACATTCTAATATTAGTCATTGTGTAAGGATAGGTGCCTTAGCACCAGTATATCTGAATATCGGTCATCTTATAAGGATCAGTACCCAAACATCGGTATATCCTAGTATCGGTCATTTTATACGGATCTGTACCTAAGCATATAAACATAGGTATATATATATATACCCGTCATATAATGATCGGTAACTAAAAACCCAAACAGCAGTGTATCCCAATACCGATCATTTTGTAATGTTCGGTACGCAAGCATCGATACATCCCAATACCGGTCATTTAGTAGAGATCAGTTCCCAATCACCCAAGTACATGTATATTCATATATAGATGTTTTTTATAAGGATTGGTTCACCCAAGCACCGTAAAAATCCCAATACCGATAATTTTTAACGATCGATACCCATGCACATAAACATAGGTATACCCCAATGACGGTCAATTTATAAGGATCTGCAACCAAACACCCAAGCATCGGCATATTCCAAAGCCGATCATTTTCTAAGATCGAAACCTAAGCACTTTAACATCTTTATTTCCCAATATCGGCCATTTTTCAATGATCGTTACCGGTAATGCTCAGAAAGCCATGTTACCCGGCCGTTACACTGATAATTATAATTATCTATAGTAGAATTCGATGATGTTTTTTAATCGCGAACTGGAGTAACTTCGTAGCAGTACGACCAAATCCAATGGGAGGATATCATCTTATGAAACATTTTTAACAGAAACTATAAGAAATACAAAATTGAAACTTTCGAACATACATCGTACGCAATTACAACTACGAGTTATAAAACAGCTCATTAACCCCAAAAATATGTTGATCATATTATAGTTACGAGAAGCTTGAATTGCTAACCAGAACGCGAAAAGATGTTAATGTCAGAATTAAGGAACAGGAAATTGAAACTAATACAATGAAAATGCCTACGAGAAGGTTTAGTGTCACCTAATTGGAAAGGATGAAAAACCAAGATTGTGTCGGCAATTACAAATTGACATATAAAATTTTTACAAGCTAGGTCTACAACGACGATATATTCCATTTGTAACGCCTACACACATAATACATACACATGTAATGCATACGTAATACAAATTTAATACATACATATATAAATACGTTATTCATAAATAAATGCATTTATACAAACGTTCTTATGTAGGACTCACACTAAGCCACACTGTCTGAAAAGTTTCGATTTTTAAAATTAGTTACATTTTCACAGTTAAATAACAAATTCGATACCAGCGTACATTTATTTCATGCAGGCTACAAATAATGCCTCGCAAATACGTGCGAGTTGATCAACAATAGGTTACATATTTTTTTCGAATACATAAAAACTATATCTTTTAAGGTTAAATCTAGTGAATTTTCAGAGGGAAATTGCCCAGCGTAATTGAACTACACGTGTTCCCAGTTGATACTAATGAAAACAACGACGGTCTCAATGAAGGATTGCAGCCTGCAATCAGTAGTTTCAACGACTTCAGAGAAGGAACAGCGCGTGGGAAGGTAAGCCGAGAGGCAGGCGTAAACGCTACCTCGCAATGAAGTCTAGTTCATGTGAGTCACACAAACGAGTGAACGTGAAATAAGGGAAACAGATCCAAGCTAATCATGATCCTCAAAAAAATATGCTCAGCTGAGAGGCACCTGTCTAGGAGATAAATAAAAGCTCAAGTCAAAAAGGCGGAAAAAGACGCTCATCTCGTCAGCCAACATTGCGAGAGTATAAAAGTTTCAAGTACAAACTTAAGTACGCATGCATTATGGAGCGTATACACCTGAGTCAACTCCTTAATGAGCATGACCTAAGCACGACTAGAATCTGAAAAACAATCGCATCCAATGAAGAAGAGTTCCTCTCCACTCGTCGGTACGAATTGACAGAACTATTTCCAATTGATATTGAAAGTAGAATAACTTCATAAAGCAACGGAGTAAGGAAGATACAATAATAATTTCTTTCACATTTAATTTTTCATAGATAATGGAAGGATTCACAGCAGAAAGAATATCATAAATCATCAGCCCACAGGTCGATCAGTCCACAAATGCTCATTGAAAAACATGAAAAATTTAAAAAATGAACTCTGGCGTCTTATAATATGTGATCATAGCCACTGACAACTGCCTCTAATATGCAAAGAAATTATTTCTTTTATTACATTGCAATGTTATTGTTAATTAGCACTGTTATTATGCTTTAAGTGAGATCAATCATTTTTCTCTTCTCACCAGTCAGAAGACCTGGTTCCCAACTCACAGGATGCAGCTTTTCCTCACAACGCGAGCAAAGGTAGTCCACGTGTGCATTGGTTTAGGGCCATGAAGCACATAACTCACACTCATTTAACGCCGCCATTCGCACCCAAGTTGGACGAATTTTCGAATCCACAGCGCGTGCGAGCGTCACGTCCCGTAAACATGCGAGTTCCAGGCTCGCTCGCTCTAATTAACATGAGCCAGAGAGATGCAATGCTATTCGTACCAGGCAGGAAACCTACGAGGTTTCTTCTGAGAGCACGTATGGTATCTTCTCCCACGTGTCGGAAAGTTGTGACTTTAATACGTGGCCACGCAGGCAATCCGACGAGTGAGCAAGTACTTGGAGATGGGCGGAATAGGAACTCATCATGCGTCGAGATTAAAAATATTTCCCAATTTCACTTCTAAAAGTAGGTCTAAATTGACGGCCCAGAAAATTGGCCCATGATAGACCGCATTTACCTTCAAAAACTTCTCGATCTCAGACTTCATTTAATTTTACACCCTACGTACAGCATCTTTATATGTATTATAAGCTTTACGTCAATAGTGATATCAGCATGCAGAGGAAATACACGGTGTCGTAGACTGGAAGCTACGAACCACGCGAGAGTTCACAAATTCTTATACAGTCATATAAATAAAATTAACAGTTTCAAGTCAAAGAGTGGTAGCAAAAGAATTAAAACATAAACAAATGATCAAATAGTTATGGAATGTTATTCGATTAACTGATGTCGTTGGTGGGTATTAACAAGCAGCCCGCAGCACCGTGAAGCGATCACTCAATAGATACAGTGCACATTGAATTCTGCATTAATGAATCATGCTTGAGTAATTAAAGAGGCCAGAATGAAGCAAATCATGCAATTCATTTAATCAGCTGCGATGCAATTAAGAATGAGACAAAGAAAAAACATAGAAAAAACAATGAGCAGAAGATAATACCCTTGAACGTACAAGGTCGGTATTTTGCAAAAACGAATATAAAAATGCAAAAACCAAAATAACAACACAAAACCGGCATAAAATTAAATCAACATCAACCAAGTGCATCAAAAGAATAACAATACAAATTAAAAAAGATAATGAAAAAAATGAGCTTAGTTCTAAGCTCTTGATTGAGGAAGTAATTCAGAAAATACACAAAATCACAACAAAAAATCTTTCGAAAATCCATTGATAAGTCACGTAGAAAATACAAGTTGTCATGTGACATAAAACAAAACTTCTGACGGCAAAACGCCAATAACCGGCAAGAACCGACCACCAGGGAGACGGGTGAGAACGAGCGGCAGATCTACACCTGAAGACCCGAAGCGACAGATGTTGTGCGTGGGTCTACGAGCCAGCAAGGTCGGCTCGCAATTTAAGAATTCCACACATAAACCTCGAGATTTGAAGCTAGAAACTGTCATCATATGGTCGACGGCTCAGTTGACTATTGCTGAGTTTTATTGATGAAAGCTCAAATGAAAGTGTTGTCAACATATTAGAGCTTGGGTAAAGATGACACTTCGAACACTGAATACAGTAGCCCAGTATTTCGGGATCACTGGTATCAGATGGGTTGACATTAAAAATCAGACAATGAAAGGCCGCAAGGAACTCAAAAACACAGTATGGGACAATTGATGTATCAATTGAAAATTAAAATCGCAAAACATACGTGTACGAATGAAGACAAAATATTACCTCTACTGATTTCGGTTACATTTCAAATTTAATTTCACTTGAATTTCAAGGTATGATTAATAATTATGTTTACTTAAATCTCAGGTAGGTTTTCTTGGTCAATCTGCATCAATGATGCAATAAAAAATAAATTAAGAAAGTAGAGGGGCCACAGGTATCAGTGCATCAGACACACATCACATATGAAATTTAGTAAATCGTTTCGAAGAGACGCGCTTTTTCGCCTAGTTTCAAATGGACAATTGAGCCCAAATACACAGATGGTGAGTTCACGGCGCATTAGGCGTCGGATGTGAGACCATGACCTTCTACCGAGCACCTGCCGCCTCTACACGCACCAGCTACGATGACAGACTTCCACGGCCCGGCGGTGGCCACCACCGAACACTCGTCCATATGTATGGCGAGAAGACGTAGCTCTGCCATATCACACTAAATCGCACGATTGTATACTTCTCAGCAAAAATGTTATACCATACGAATACAGCTCTATAACGGATATACATGATCAGGAAGGCCATAAAGATGAGTATTCTCATTAGCATGAAAGGAATGGAGAAAATGCAGCAATTCCAGAATATCAGCTCAGTCAAGTTTCTTCACTAAGGTGGGAACGTCACTTCAGTCCCAGCAAGAATACTATAGAAAACAATGGTTAGAATTAAGGAAGGTTTAAGGTTTACTCATGAAACAAAATACTGAGATTGATTTTATAATTGAAATATGTACCGTACTTTCATTCTGAAATTCTTAGTGTTATCCACAGCGTTTTCGAAAAAAAAATGCTTCTAAAATTTAAGAAAATCGGATCATCATATTTTCTTTAAATCATTTGTATACGTATATGAATTCAGTTTACGTAATTATAGATATTCAATTAGCATAATTAAATGTAGTAGTATTTCATTCAAGACCATCATTTTTAGGACCTACAAAGGCTCCTTATTACGAACTTTCTTTCTGGGACATCCTGTACAATAAGATCATGGGAGGCACTCATTCAGAAAGTTTTGTAACTGAAACGGAACACGAGCACGATACAAAGGAGAACTTAACCTACATTACTTTATGAGCTTTATTTTATTTCCATGTAGTCGGCGTAGTGGTGGACAAGAACTGATCGCTACCACTGATGTTTATTGAAAGTACTGAGCTCCCGGGCGAGGAAGTGTTGTTGAAGAGTAGACGGGTTACGTGATGGGAGGTTATCAGAGCACGCCCAACAAGGTGGAGCTGGGACACGTGCGTTGACTTCTAGACCAAGTCCAATGGACATTTAGGGATGTATTGAATGAGGAGTCGCATCGTTTCATGGTTTTCACACTTCGGCAGCGGAATCATGGTAGGAAAGGAGCATTAAAATACAAGTACTGCGGCCTGCAGAATACTGGGCATAGGAAAATTTCCATGCGATTAAACTGAACATTTTACAATGAATAAAGGGTGTTAACTTATGGTTTTTCGTTCTATTTAATTCAGATACGACACAACATGGGACATTTTTAAAAAACGCGAACCGAATATATGTATACAACTTATAATGAAAAATTATTCGATACGGCGGACTTCAGCTACAAAATAACTTGGCGGAGACCCTTAGAAAATATTTTCGAGTTACGCATAATAATTTCATTCATTCTGACTTTCAGTTTGCTACCGGCGTCTCGAAATATTTGGTTGCAGGAACAGATGCCTCATCTTCTAACACGACCCAGATACCTAAGTCCAGAGGGTACAAGTTCGGCGAAGGACAAGGCCGTTCTGTATGAAGATGAAGACCTCAGCCAGTCCTGAGTGACTTTTCTACTTAGCTCTTACATCACACTTTTAAACTTGTCGATTCTGATCGTATACAGGGGAAACATAAAAGAAGCGATTCACTTCAGTTCATAGATAATAATGGATATGAAAAGTTAAAACATAAAGAATTTTTGAACGTTAATACCAATGTAAACAGTGCCTGAACATAAGTATTTACACAACTCTATTTTTGATGTAGTTTTAAATTTCGAGCGTTGGTTTTGGGTAAAGAGCACATGTAGTTCAGACAACATGTATTCAAACGCAACAGAATAAAATGTATTCACAGCCAGAGAAACAAGTAAAAAATGAATAGGATGAAAGTATTTGGCCAAAACTAAAAAAAGTCTTCAGTATTTAGTAGTGTGACCTTTATTTGAAATAACATGGAGATGATTATTATAACTGGAATATAACTTTTGACACTCCGTTTGTGGTATCTTGTTCCATTCTTGCTTGCAGATGAGTCTCAAATCAGCAAGGTTCTTTATATATCTTTCGTGTAAAGTAGTTTTGAATATTTGCCGCAAATCTTCAACGGGATTGATGTCATACCATTGGCTAGGCCACGGAAGGACACATATTTTTTTTACTTGCGAACCTTTCTTTTGTTAATTTCGCTGTATGTTTCGGGTCATTGTCTCGCTGAAGGATCCGCTTGCACCGGCAGTAGAATTTTCTTGCGCTCGGAATCCCCTTCTGCTCCAGTATCTCCCAGCACATGGAACTTTCCATTTTTCCATCAATGATGTGGAGTTCTTCTACACCTTGGACAGTGAAAAACAGCCCCACACCATGATCCTGTCGCCTCCATGTCTGACGGTAGGAATGGCGTTTTTGGGAAAATAGGAAATCCTTTTTTTTTCCTGCAAGCATGACGAGGATCGTTTCGGTCGAAAAGTTCAATTTTGCTTTCACCGAACCATACAAACCGTTTCCAAAACTCAATTCCTTTGTGAAGAGGGTCCATGTTCCTCACATGTTTTGTTGTACGAAGAGGAGTTTTGCGTGGAGTGAGGGCACGTAGGCCACTTCGATGTAATTCTCTAGTAACCGTTTTTTGGCGGACGTAAATTCCATGTATATCCAGTTCTTTCTCTAAGTATCTACGGTTCTCATCAGCTCATTTGTCACCTTACGCAACACATAATGCCGAGGGTGGCCCGTGATCTTGCCAGAAGCTCCGACTTTTGACAGATTTGAGATTACCCGTCTCTTGATGCATCCGAACTGTTGTCCCAACTGTTGAGAGTATGGAGCCATAACACGTTCAACCATTTGCCTACAGCTTAGTCCTTCATTGCAAAGACCAACTACTCGGTTTTGAATAGCGTCGGTTTTTTTTTATATTCGGCATTGTGTTCTTTGATCATTTAGTTCAACACAATCTGGAGAAATAATGCTTATGATGATCATAGTTGTTTACATTTTGCACATGCTTCAAGAGTTGCTGGAAGCTTTATAAAAAGCTTTTTAATCAATATACTCAAATTATATAATAAAATAACAATAATTTAGTGGATATCAATTTTGGCCAAAAACTTTTGTCCCACACATCTTTTTTCGTAGTTGATTTCTTGGTCATCAAAAATTTCTGTTCTCATCTGTTTATATATTCTGGTAAATAAATGTTCTCTGAACTACCTTGTCTCTTTACTCTAATCCACAGCACGAAAATTTCAAAATAAATCTAAATAGAGTTGTGTAAATACTCATGTTCGGGCACTGTAGGTAGTTTATTTTTAAACACCAAGCATAAAATAATTTTTTACATGAAGTATTGTTAGGCCGATGGGGTACAAAGAGCGAACCTCATATTTAAATTAGGAAATTATTCCAACCAGCATGCACGTAAGTTCAAGGTGCTGCGTTTGAACACGTAGGCCAGTAAGTATAGATTTCGTTAGGGTGTCTATTTTAAAATTGCAGGCGTTGAAGAAGCGCAAGTGGTTAGATAGGACTAACATTGAATTTTGCAAAACAATTCAAACAAGTGAGATTATTGATAACATTGAAAAAAGATCACGTGAAAAATATGAATTCAAATCATTAGAGTAAAAATAGATTTTCCAAACCAACTTTGGATGTCAAGATCTGTGGCCGATGGCAAGGGAAAAACTTAATTGCTAGTGAAAGAAATTTGATTCACAGTATTTGATTGCACAAAGCAGGATGAATGTGAAAATAAATTAAAGAAATACAAAAGTATAAAGGGAAATTGAGAGATGTGTTTCATCGACGGAAGTATTAAAAATTTTATGAGAAGTTAACAATGAAATGCATTTTGAAGAAGACGTCATAGCTAGTCATACAGAAAATTTGAGAATATGAAACTCGTATAATGAAAAACATCACAATCCTTCACGACGATGACATTGAAGTACTTGAATAAATTTGTTCTACGAAAGATATTTATGCTTACCCTGGTCTGTAGCGGGCGTGCAATAGTAGACTTCACTAGAGAGCACATGCACTGTGCTCTACATCAACACCCGACATGGAGTACTCTTGAGAAGACTCAGAAGTTACAAAATGCTACTCTCGTGTAACTCGACAGATCCGAGGAAAAACACGAAAACTGCAGCATTGATCTGAAAACTTGCGTGTTTGTACGCTCAATGGGACTGATTGACGACGGACACTTGAGTATACCGTTAATTATTTATTTAATTAGGTCTTCCATTTCAGCTAGACGGAATTATTATGGAATAATTCTTAGTGAGGTCATAGCTATTTCTTTCCATGATCTACACCTCTTTATTCTCTCAGCGTCTGCGTTGATGGCTAGTCAAGAGACCAAGCATCGAAGTCCCTGGACCGTCAAGGTACTTGTGCATCAAGCTTGGGCATGGGCCTCATACCGTTACGCTCAGAGGTAATAAAATTTCGACATGAATGCTATTTTCGACATCGACCAGCACCTTTCCTTTTGTGCCCTGTAGGAATTGCCGAAGCTAAAATCACTCGAACGCTATGCCAATGCTGGCCCAAGCACCCAGCGCCAAGACTGGACGCACCGCAGGATTGCTTATCAGACTTTAGGAGCAGCTTTCACTTCAGTTGGGAAGCAAGCTCAAAGTTCTCGCAAATCCGCTATGTGTTTTGTCAACACGATTTACTGCATTTCCTTAAAAGCTGAAAAAAGATGATATTGAGGTCACTCATAAGACTGGTCATCATAGTAGCACATAATACTCACTATTAGACTGTCACTTTAGATGTAACGAATGAATAATTTCTTCGATCATTACAGCTCATACTGGGAAAAGTTAAGGCTAGAATGTGTTTCACATATCCTGGTCAAACATGTAGATATTAGCGGTAAAATATCTACTGCTAAAAACTGAATCAAGAAGGTTTCACGAAACGTTATCCATTTATGTAGAAAGAAAAAATAAACATCAAAAATATAAACGATACAATTATTCTTTCAGGTTCATTTAGTGGATGCTTTTCCACTTCAAATGTACAGCATATACTGCCGTACTGGCAGAAATTATACCACTGAAGTATCAACATAGTTGCCTCATGGCTTGATGATGAACAAAGTGAATATTTCAAGATGTTCGATGATAAATTCTTCTCTTCCCTCTCCGCAGGAGAAGGTTGTTTCAATCAACACTACATGACCAGAGGAGTAGGGTATGTTCAGGATATTTACCTTTCTCAAAGGTTCAGCCCTTTAAAAAATGTGCTAACAAATTAGACTTGGGTGACAATTGAATGATTCAGCTTGAGATTTAAAGGGATAGGATCCAGAGAATTTTTAGGACTCCGAAATAAAATTTACGGGTTGTAACAGAGGGAAGATGACCTGGCAGGTTCATGAGACAGGCGTAGGCCTAGCTACTACTGCTGCTATTCAGCACCTACACCCCGGGATGTAGCAGCTGCTCAGCACCCACACCCCGGGATGTAGCAGCTGCTCAACACCCACACCCCGGGATGTAGCAGCTGTACAGAATAATAACCTGGGATGCAGAGCTCTCCAGAACCTTAATCCTGGCTGCAGCTGTATAAGTAAATAGACTCGGGTCGCACAGATTTCTGACTTAAACTGTGTGAAGAACCGATGTGAGGAAACAATGAAAGACTCGCAATGAATCCAATCAGAGAAGAGCCGTGTATCCAACGGAGGAATATTTACGCCTCAACTATAATATTTTGTCGTGCTTATGTGAAGGCCCTAAAAATGAAAATTCGTGAGTTTCAAGGGAAAAAAAATTTTAGATGGCGAACTTACACTGATTGTGAATATTATTTCATTCTATTAGCTATGAAGCTTTCGTGTTTTTTTGATTGAAGAACCCTTAGCACAAAAAGTTTATTGGGCAAGAGAGTGGGGCCCCTGTTAGCGAGGTGCGTGAAATTCTAAATATATTTAAAAATTACATTTAGGCCACACAGAAGTATAGAACGTACACTTTCCCCTAAAAAAAACACAAATGGATAAGTAAATATAGTCATGAATTTGATCACGTGTTAAGCTAAGGCTTAGACTTTGAAGAGATCGTTAAAATGTATTATTTTCCTATGGAAAATTACTATTAAAACTATGAGTTAAAGCACGTCTGTTGAAAAAGACGATGTGCATGATGTAGAAGCGCCTCATAGAACTACGTATTTTTTCATCATTTGGGTAGATTTGAGCTGGCACTATGCGAATATGCACTACGAGGGCACAAAATATTCTGAAGCATAGACCACAATCACATCAGCTGCGTTCACGATAAGAACATGTAGCGGCCGAACCGTTTTCGTCAGAGAACGGTATCGTGACTACCACAGACGGCACCGTTGGGCATGTGAGGCTGGAGCTAAGTTTCTCCCTAACATCTCTGGGGCATGAACTCTGGTCGTCCATCTCAACTTAATTGAGGTACACACATTAGCAAAGTCTTCCCAAGCCTCTTGCCTGAGTACACCAGTTCATTGAAGCTCTCCACTAAAATCCCAGTAAAGTTGGTAAAAACTAGGTGAGAGAAGGACACCTGTTTCTTCGAATAATGTGCTCCATACACTTCCTCCCGCCACGGTCAGAGCCAAACTGAAGCTGGCAACCGTGGCGTTGACTCTCGACTCAAGTCACTCAACCACCCACCCGAGCTGTAGACTGGAAGGGGCGCTCGCAGCAATGCACGCGTGCGAGAGATCGTGCCAAGAGGCACAAAAAATACCTGTAACTAGACGTTTAATACCATCCTCGAAACCAAAAGTTTGGTTGTCCTTCCTATAAACTGGAAGTTTGATTGTCCTTCCTCTAAACTGGAAGTTTGGTTGTCCTTCCTCTAAACTGGAAGTTTGGTTGTCCTTCCTCTAAACTGGAAGTTTGGTTGTCCTTCCTCTAAACTGNGTCCTTCCTCGTAACTAGAAGTTTGGTTGTCCTTCCTCGAAACAAGCAGTCTATTTGTTCTCCTCGGGACTAAACGTTTGATTGTTCTTCCTCGAAACTAGAAGTTTAGTAGCTCTTCCTTGAGAATAGACGTTTGGTTTTTATTCCTCGAAACTAAATGTTTCGTCGTTCTTCTTAGTAATTGAAAATTTGATTGCTTCACTTGGAACAAAATATTTTATTTGTATTTCCTTCATAATGATTTCGAATTATACTTTCCATGATTCAATAATTCCTAAAACAACACAAATCATGCAATGCGGTTAAGAATATTTCAAGTTAACTTCATGCATAGAGTATTTCTTTTTAATACCTAATCATCAGAAAGACGTTTTAGACACCGGAATGAGCGCAGTAATGAAATTAATCTATTCCGGACAGTCAAGTTTGTGTTACGTGATCACCATCATCAAATAAATAAAGCATTATTGATTTTTAAAATTACGATTCATTATCTTTACTGTGAAACTGGTTAGTATAGTAGTAGTAGTAGAAGTAGGAGTGACAGTAGAAGTAGGTGTAATAGTAGTAGTCAGAGTAGTAGTAGTAGTAGTAGTAGTTGGAGTAAGAGCAGCTGTAGGAATAGGAGTAATAGAAGGAGTAATAGTAGTAGTAGTAGAAGTAATAGTAGTAGGAGTAATAGTAGTAGGTGTAATAGTAGTAGGAGTAATAGTAGTAGGAGTAATAGTAGTAGGAGTAATAGTAGTAGGAGTAATAGTAGTAGGAGTAATAGTAGGAGAAGGAGTGAATGTAGTAGTAGTAGTAGTAGTAGGAGTAAGAGTAGTAGTAGTAGGAGTAAGAGTAGTAGTAGGAGTAAGAGTAGTAGTAGGAGTAAGAGTAGTAGGAGTAAGAGTAGTAGTAGGAGTAAGAGTAGTTGTAGGAGTAAGAGTAGTTGTAGGAGTAAGAGTAGTAGGAGCAAGAGGAGGAGTAAGGGGAGTAGTAATAGTAGTGGTGATATAGAGATCATTGCTGCAGCGCCTCGGAATATCTAACACTGAATGAAGAGAGATCAGCTAGCATGGACTCGAGAAAACGGAGAATTTATGCACAAAAAGTATTCCTGCCACACAGGATTTCTTTCCATAGAAACAGTAAGTTCAGATTGAAGATGAAGAAAACGAGAAAAGGCAAAGAAGAAATAGTGAAGGCGTGCAAATTGAAAGAAGCAAAGTGGACACGAATGATGGAAGTACCGAAGGCCTATCTATAGCTGCTGTAACCTAACATTGCTCCTCTGGAGTCGCTAGCTTCTCATAGCATACGACAGACAAGCCTAATTAACCTAACTTTATTGACTATCATACGCCTCCTGAGAGGTTGGTACAACCCCTCTCTGCACTTTAATATAGGTAACTGAATCCGGTCACTTCAGCAGTACAAAATTATACAGGGTATAATTCAGAGTAGAGCATTTTGTAAGTCTTAATGCTTTAATGCAGAAAACTCAGTATGTTAACAGATTTTCAAAAAAGTGAAAAAATAAATTTTTATGATGTTTCGGAAAAATGTTCACAATTTTTTCATTTTCACCCAGATTACAAATTTTGATATGTTACAAAGTATGAATCACAGAAATTTTGCAATAAGAAACAATTTTCAAACATTCGAATAAAGCTCCACCGGACGGTCCCCATAGGGCGGTAAAAGGGATTATGAAGAGTTCTTCACTAACCCTATTGATGTTAACCATGGACTTCATACCAGTAGTGAAAGACTTTTATGATTTAGAATTTTCACTTACATACTGTGAAAACCAATATTCATTTCATCATTGACATCCATATCTATTACTATACATTGAATGAACGAAATGAATCAAAGGAAGACATCCTAAACCGAAGAGATAAATTTAAAACCCGCTCGTGTAAAGTGTAAAGTTAGAGGTAGAGTTTGAAAATATTTCTCTGTGATCAAATGAAATTATTTCACTCGAATTTTTATCTCATGTTAAATCCATAAACACCGTGGGTAAATACGTAAATTGTAAATTGTAAAATGAACTGTTTTAGAGATTTAATTAAAATGAATTTTTAAGAAATACTATAGTTTTAAATTTTGATCAGCAGCCCCATAAATGTTTTCTTACTTTTTCATCAGTTGGTTTACAAGGGGGCAGAGCAACACAATCGCTTAGGAAATCAATACTAAAACTATTAGGAATGTAAACAGTATGATATTAGGAAAAAGTGAGGTCATACACATGATGACAAAATTATAAAGGAATAAGGACAGACAAAATGAGTCTGAGCAGAAAAATATGGTATTGAACTGAAACTATGCAAATGAACCAAATCTGGAGTTGCAATTGCCACCAAAATACATACATAGCGTCTGGCAACTGCTGAGTCCTCAAGATACGCTGGAGACTGTTGTGACCACCCTGAAAGCTACACAGGATCATCATTTTATGGACTAGAGTGTGGTTTCATCGAAACCGTAATTCTCTTTCCAACAAAACAGAGTCGAACTCTTCTCTTCCGCTCTTACCGACCACTAACTCGGTAACAATATTTGGATGCTGCGAATTTTACAAAATAATTTGCGGTCACTGACTGCAGTTCAGTAAAATAATTTCCCCATTCAATAATTGTTCAATTATCTATAGGAGAAAGGTAAACTAATTTTGACAACGTATTGAAATATCAGATTGCAAAAGCGTACGGATTTGATGTAACTCTACCCACTGCATCTACAAGCCACTGTGACAGCATACGGCAGAAACTGAAGCTTTGTTCAATTCTTTCGGCCTAAATTATTCACGTTAAACATTCCTTTCCGAGCAAAACCCAATCTCCCCATAGAACTAGCTGTAAAGTAGCAGCAAGGACGAGCTATCGCAAGCGAAATTTCTTAAACATACGCCCGCTACCAGGACATCAGTCATTCATTTGCAGGTAAGGCTGCTAGCGCCATTCACAGGGAGGTTGGAACCTTGTTTGCCGCTCAAGGTGAACTCGCAAAATAACGCAATCCAACGCTTGCATGGCAGAGCTGCTTCGGATGGCCAAATAAGGCTCTTATCCAGCTGCCCAGCTGCAGCTGCTGCTTAGCTGGTTCGTTCGCGTAAACCATTTATGACCAAATAATTTTTGCGATAAGACAGCATTTAGCTTTGCACGAAAAACTACTTGCAGCCATATGCATGCGTGCAGTAAGACTGCATTTTGCTTTTTACGAAAAACTCGTAGCATTTGTAAGAAACAGGGTTGACTTATATTTATATATAGTTAATTCATGCACTTGTTGAGCACGAGATCGATTAGCTCTTCACGCCCTGGCGCAACTCTCAAATCACCAGTTCCATCTTTTACCTTGGTTTAACGGACTTCACCTTTCAACATCTTTGGTAACGAATGTGAAGCGTAAAGCAGCTGTTACCTTTAACCCATTCAAGTTTTTTTTTCATTCAAATGCCGATCCAAACACCCAAACACCAAACAAGTGAGGCCGCTGAAGGGAAGGGCGCTGTGAAAAATTATTTCACTACACTAATACGGTTTGGAGAAGACGTATTTTCATACTTGCTCATTCGGTTTCAGGTGCACTAGATAACTTAGGTGAATGCGTTGTTCGTAAGTATATTGTACATACGAGTACATGGCGCGTATTCACAGATTTCCTTATGCATGAAGAAGTCGAGCGAGCGTATGAACCCAAGATTGATTAAAGTATTCACGTTCAAAGAATATCCATTTCGAAAGTAAGCAACGTTAAGGATGAAGTGTGAAAATGTGTTCAATATGTGAACTAGTAGACATCTGAGGCCTTTGCATACGTGGTGTTTCTGCATTCGTTGTATGTAGATAGTCATGTGCATAGACTGTTGATATAGTAAATGAAAACACCTGATGAAATAAACTGTTTTTAGGTTGAGCCGATAAGAAAACCTCTAAATTGCAAAGAATTTCCAGCTATGCTAATTCCTTAAGTGCCTTTGAATACCAACGTAAGGTACACCAGTCACTGATGTTGAAAAGGATCAAATATGAATAGTCTTCCCGTTTTCTTCACGTTACATTAATGTGACAAGTTTCAAAATGATACATAATAAATATTAATGAGTAAATTCTTCATAAGGGTAAACATGACGTTCTGTCCTCTTTTGGAACAGTTGATAGCACAAAACAAATAGAAGGTTTTCGATTGATGAAGGCCTGAAGAGTGGAGCTGCTTGCCTCTAAAGGGGAACAAAACTGAAGACGCGTGTGTACAGAACGAGTCTGGCAAACGCAATTGCAACGAAATGAAAAGCGAATAAAAAATGCAAACATAAAAATACGAAAATATCCATGTGGATCATGACGCGTGCAAAATTCCGTGAAATGGACCGACGAAAATTTGGATATCCGGTAATTTACTACATAAATCTGACAGTTAAGAACACTGACAATATTTCACCGTCCCCAAAAAAGTGCATTTGTTCACCAGACATACAAGTTTCACTTATTCATTCTTGCTGCATTCAACAGTTGTACAAAATTTCGACGCCAGACATTTCTCGAAAACTTATTTAACAGTTCTGAATGGAAGAACATAAACTTTGATTCCTGAGAACGACACGCCCACCAAAGACAGCTACGTGACCAACAGCCGACATTCAGCCGTGCTGCACTTCATCTCAGAGTTGAGAGGTGCGACGATGTCGTAGCACGCTCTGGATCTCGCGGTAAAATTGGTGCTTCCCGATTAAGTGGGTTTTAACTTTTACTTCTTCCAGTTAGTGTTTATGAACTCTTGCATCTTCTAGTTAGTGAGTTTCAAGTCTTTCATTTTTTAATTTAGTATGTTTGGACTCTTGTGTTTTCTATTAGAGTTCGTTAACTTTTGCCTCTTATGGTTAACAAGTTTTAACTCTAGTTTTGTTCATTCGTGTGTTTTAACACTTATGTAATGTATTTAAAAACATTCATCATCTAAAATTTTTCCCCTATTACTATTCTTTTTCATCATGTTATGATCGAGATCATTTTTATTTTTTGCCTGATTCTTATCATTACTTCCTCACTCAATGATACCGGCCGTAATTTTGCTATTTCATCTGTTTTTACTGTTGCATCTCTCGTTAAACGGTTTCAGTAGCTATACTTACTGGGCAGGGTATCTTGACTAAAATTTACATAGAATCGAGAGTAAACTACTAGTTGGAATGCTTTGCTGTATACCATTTAACTATTTCATACCAAGCACACCGAAGAGCAACGCTATATGCCGAGCAAGAACTCAAAAACTTCCTTGAAAATCTCAAACGCATTGATATTTTTTGAAAAAGAACAGAAAAATTTTGTTTCATTTGCACGTCCCGTACGTCGATGTTCGTGAAGTTTGGAATGGTCAAAACCGTAGAAATTATTAGGGCTCTTGAAAAATTGCTTCTTTCACCTGGGACGCTTGACGTATTTACATAATTTCACTGATAAATTATTATCATTATTATTCGCTAAGTTTTGCTACCGCAGCCACCTCAGGTGATCTCAGCAGTGAAGGTCAATCGAGATCTATGTATTAGTCTTAAGAGGTATAAATTCACCTCGGTTTTTAAAGTTTGTATTATTTTGCTTAATTGTCTTTAAAATAAGGGCATCGCATAAATTTTAAATTTAGGTTTATTTTTGGTTTCAATGAAGAGTTTACTTTAAGTTTTGAGTTCATTTTCAAATTATATGATAAATTTTTCATACAGTTCAAAGTTAAAAGAATAGATCAGGAATCCTACCCCTCCCCGAGGGTCGCTAAGCCAACAAGATGCGCTGGAAGACAATCTTTTTCAGCATTCATTAAAAAAAATATATATTTACTTCAGTCTTCGTTCAAATAAAATCCTAAATAACAAAGTACAATCATAATAGATCACACTTTGAACAAAATCTTAAACTACAGCACTTCAGCTTACAGAACGTGCTTTTAAAATCACGTAGAGCAGGCTTTCAAACAGAAATTTTTGCCTCTAAAAAATTTCAATAATTTCATCACATTTTCTTAACGTGAATTAATTCTTGGAATCTTAATTTTAGAGACACATTTATCAAGAGATTAATCATTAATATCATTAATGATTAATTAATACTCGAAGTACCTGAAACGCTCAGCGTAAAACAAGACTGTTGCCACAACACGAGGCAACCTCGGCACACCAGAATGTGGCTTGATTAGGGCCACAGAAACTGGATCGTGTCAAGGATGGCGCTCATTGGTCGCGCCAAGGTCGTGCGAGAATTCGTTCATAATATTTTTTAAAGAGATGGCGAGCACAAAAGCTCACCTTAGTTATTTAAGACTAGTTACTTAGACTTTGACTTGAACCTTTACCGAACTTAGGAACTTTGATACCTTTATCACTCATGCATGCAAAATGAGCAACATCCGTACAAGGTATGACATTTGTTCGATCACCCCTTCCAATTCCATAAAGTGCGCCGAAATTTTGGAGTCATAATTTTAATAGTCGAAAAAAGTTTTTATCGCAGTGTTATGTGGTTTATTCATAGTTTATTTTCCAGCTGACGTTAATTTTTTATTTTCGAGTAATATTTTTTTAAAACACCAAGTTGTACAACGCATGTTTATCGAAATGCTATCGCATCCATTGATGATAAAGGCAAGAGTATTCGTCCATCGCAAAAATATTGGATGTTTATTGTGAAATGGTATGGCAAGTTGTGGAAACGATTAAAGTGACTGGCAGGACATGCAATCAACCAGGCCAAGGCAGAAAACGGCCCGTCCGGACATCGCAACTCGCCAAAAACAAGCGAGAAAAGTTGAGAAGAAATCCTCGTCGCTCTGCTGGCAAATTGACCACAGAGGTAAGTTGGACTTCAAGAGTCGACTGTCAAAGGATAATATCGAAGCCTTCCCTTACAAAACGCAAGAAAGACACGAGCTTACAACCATTCATGAAAGAACGAAACTAGACAGATGTCGACATTTCCTCAATCTCGTAGTGGAACGTATGCTGCCTAATTTGCTCATCACTGAGAAGAAGAAATTCAACGTTCAACAAAGTCTCAACAACCAAAATGACAGTTTGGAGAAGGGATGGGTCAGTGAAAGGCAGAAGAGTGAATCGACGTTAAGCTTCACTCTCTTTGAGGGTGTCGTCTGCGATCGCTGCTACTGGAAGGTATCACATTTTTGTTCCTTCGGGGCTAAAATTAACAGTCAACGTTCAATTTCCGACATATAAGAAGCCCAGCTCCTCGTGCGGACAAGTGGACACTGATGGCAAATTTGGACCCTTCAACAAGAATTCGTTCAATCACACGGCTCCAAAATGACTCAAAGTTGGATTCATGCACACCTCCCGGCATCCATCAACAGAGAAGTATGGACCTCATGGACTTTGGACATGAATTGACTTGAATTTTGGTCCAGTCCAGTTTAGAGAGCAAGGTCTCAATGATCTCCAGGCTAAACTGCGACCAGAATGGGCTCTGATGCGACACGGTACGCCGCTCGTGAAGCCTTCTAAACACAACTCAAGGATGTTCATAAATTAGAATTCCATTTTCACAGCTTTTTCACAGAGAAACATGACAAAACCTTGGTTTTAATGATTTTGACGTACCCTGTATATGGACCAAAACAAGTTTGTAGGAATGCTTAAATTAAAACTTGATAGTTCACCGTAGTCACGCTCTATCCCAGCAGAGATGTGTACACATTTGTTCAAGATTATTTTTTAGGCACAAACGAGTGGCCTTGAGCACATCGAATATTTAAGCTTTCTCCTTGTGTGATGAGAAACAGAAAACAGATATTAATCGCTTTCATTTACCACCCTCCCTACCAGCCGTCATCGTATTGCAGTGCTGCTATCAACACTTTCCCGCTGAGAAATAAAAGCGCAACAATTTTTAGCAATCACTCAGTAACTTGAAATGAAGCAGCCAAGAATAATTGCAGTAAAATTATTACTGGTTAATTTTAAATCAAAAGCGCCAATTTCTACTACATAGCTGGCAATACAGTATACGAAAGATGAAATGTAACTACGTACTCTAAATTCAAGAATAGAAGAAGGCTGACATTCATTTCCGAACGGCTAGAATAAAAAAGGTTACGTAATAAACCTCCAGACCAGAAGTGCAAGCCGAGCGCTTTTCGTCAGAGGTAAATATAGAAATGTCATCACGCGCCAATTGCAGGCAATTAACCTGTCACGCTGCGACCAAGCAAGCGAGCTATCGAGCAGCCTCCAGTGAGAGTCGGCAGCCTCAAATGAAGATGAGCATCTCAGATTTCATAGTTTATGGGAACAAAATTTAGTAATCAATTCCTGTAACAGAAAAATACTAGTTCATTGTCTGTCAAACGGAGAAAATAGGAAGGTAAGTACCTAGTTATTGGGAATTATCAGCGAGAAATTTAACTAAACAATCGATGTAAAACATCTAAATATTTACTCTATTAAGAAAAATCTGCCGATTGATAAGAGTAAAAATAAAAAAACTCGCTCATCATCCTTCGAAAGGAGAAAATAAACTGTCAATCAGCATGACATCGGCACGATGGATGACATGTTAACGATAACAATCGTTAAGAACAATCCATATAAATGACTAAATTTAATTTAGTGATGTCTCAGAATAAAAGACGGACAGCCATGAGAGGTAAGTAGGGAAAACAAGCAAACAATATGCGTATTCTTCCACAAATCCTGATCTTTTCTTCAAAGACCAGTGCTTTTTTCGTTGAACTGACACATCGGCATTAATTGAAAATGGACAGGATACAACGTCAACTATTTCCTTGCTTTCGAAATCGATTCGTTATTATTGAATCTGAAGTGTAAATACTAATGAGCCTAATGAAGTTGAGTTAAACAATTTGTTAAAAGGAATGAAAAAACTGAGCTACCACAAAAATCCGAAGGACTGGCAAAGACGATACCCGCGTGCGTGCAGAATAGTTTTCCACCACCATGAAAGTTTTTTTCATCATTTTGGTTAGCTTTATAAGTCATTATAATTATTTTGATTAAAGTGGAAGTGCCAATTACACATAGCTAAATAGCAGTTGAGCCTGAAGGTAGCAAAATACTAGTCGATGTACATACGCGTCATGTGGCAACGAGCTCGTTAATAAAATGGCATAAAGCAGCACTACGGATGAGAGGAGAAAACAAATGCCCTTCTAGCAACTAATTCCATACTGATCTGAAAAGAATTTACGTGACGGTGTTTTCCAGAAACGTCAATAATGGAGAAAGGGTGGTCTTCTGGTCTCCACGTTGGCGTGGGAGAGACCGCGAGTGTTCACCAACGAACAGACAATGGTGCAACCAACACTCAAGAACTTATGGACTCAAAGCTTCAAATTTCCGTGTTAAGATTTACGTTTCAGTCAAAGAATCGCAATAGTTAGAAATAAGGGAACTCTGGCTGTCTCTTCAGTCACACCGAGCACAGACAAATTTTACGCAATCTTTAAAAATGATTTCAACGCAACTCTCCTAATACAGTGTCAAGGAAGAGTATGTAGAGCAGAATTGTGCGACAGTTTTCGTCCCCCATTGAGACGTTTGAGGCTGAGTCTTCAATATTAAAACCAGCTAAGATATTAACTGAACATATCACTACCAGCGTACCGAAGAAAGTGAATGCCAATCAAAATTTCACCTCAAAGCAGAATGAAAAAAGTGTGGACAACCAATAAGTAGGACTCTATGTATGTGTACTCACATTTGTTTATGGCAGACAATGCAGATCCACTCTCTTCCATCTTTGCCGTACTCTCGACAGGTTTTGCAGACACGCTGCCGACACGTCGGGCATAACGCCCCCCTGTTGATGATGAGGCCTAACTCGGCTCGACACCGTCCACAGTTCCTCTGGGCGCCGGGCCCCATAGAAGTCCCAGAGGTCCCTAGCGCCACCATGGTCCCCGAGTCCCGCTTGTCTCCGTCCACTTTGATTGCCCCTTTGCGACGCAGCCATGACAGCTCTTCTCGTAGTCTCCTGTGGGGGGAACACGCATTAAAGAAACTGAAAGTTGTCGTTTGAGATATGACAGAGAACGCCAGACATACATACTAGATATGTGAAGGGAATACAGACATATAAAGGGAAAATGGTTACAATGGACAAGCGTGCTCCAGAAGGGTACTTCAAATCAGTGAGACATGACACAAACAATAGAAGATATCAATCTTTTATTGCTTTCCAAGTTAATATGCATCGGGCATCGGCGAACGTTTCTTCACGAAACAGGAGTAGAAGCTTTTATCAAGTAGCATGGCATAAAATTATTCATTTTTTGTAGAATAAACTTACGGGAACCCTGTGAGATCTGTTGAACGTTTTGCTTCGAATAATGTCCGGGCACAAAGGATGACAGCGTACTAGCTTAGGCAGGCAGACGAAGATAGGCGTTGCACTGCTTAGGATAGAGGATTAGGAGGCTTCTGACTCCTACACTCAATTTTTCTCTCTCGATTTTCTTAGGAGACGCGAATATAACTCCAGCGTGAGACTCTTTACCAGATTACCAAATTCAGAAACTGACTCGGGTAACTCAGATTCTTACAACAAATTCTTGGACTTCGTAATGGACTTCAGGCTTACGCAACTTAGTTTTTTAAACGGCTTTTCCTCGCTGCGTTTATTTTTAGTGAGTTTTTTCCGGGAGCGCTTTTGTTGAGTGCGCTTTCGTTGGGTGTACTTTTCTTGAGTGAGTTTTTTCCGGGAGCGCTTTTCTTGAGTGCGCTTTTGTTGGGTGTACTTTTCTTGAGTGCGCTTTTGTTGGGTGTACTTTTCTTGAATGCGCTTTTGTTGGGTGTACTTTTCTTGAGTGCACTTTTGTTGGGTGTACTTTTCTTGAGTGCGCTCTTGCCGGGTGCGCTGTTCTTGGCATGCACCAAAATGTAGCAAAATGAATGGTTCTCTTGGTGAGCTTTTTCACGCGTTGCTGATTTTTTTTACCTAAGACTCGAGTTAGGCTATGTTTCTTGTATAATTTTTATATCTTTCTCAATTTTTTATTCACTTCTTATCACCACATATTTTCAATTTTTCTTTACTTTCGTCAGCCGTTGTCTGGACAAGTTTGTTTCCAAATCATCACCTGCAATCCTGACGTGACTATTTATTTTCCAAATCAACTTACAACACTTTTTCTGTACTTTTAATCTTTACAATACTAAGACTCTGGTCGTCTTGCTTGTTTCCTTGCTTGCTTGAAACCGTGCGCAAGTTTGTCTGTCGGATCTGAGATTTTCGAAATTTATACTCTTCGTTTAATCCTGTATTGTGGATACCGACTAAACTGCATAGGATATATTTCTGGATATGGTTTGATTTTGATAAATTTTATTTGACCCAACGGGTCACGTGTCGTCAAGTTCATCATAAAAATCGATCAAACTTTGCTTAAGAGTTGAGCTGTGCAGGGCAAAATGGGCGGGTATCCTAAATATTCTAGCTCTACCAATGTGACATGAAACTGATCCAATTAGTACGAAAACATCAAGTCAGACCTGGGCAATCATCTAAAAGCATCGCACGACCGTGAGCTAAGTGAGAAGAGCTTAGATAGACACCGTCAACAGACCTTCTAAGAAGGATCTTTCTCTAATCATCACACCCAGGCACGAGTATTTGCTCAAGAAGCGCAAGTCGATGTGTATTCAAGTTTTAACCATTCAAGTCATGCGCTATGTAAAATGATCAGGTTTATATATTCCTCTTTAAGCAAAGTGATTTCAGCGATCAAATATAAAAAAAAATTCACGCACGCTTCAGAAAATATGTATATTGGTGAAAGTACACAACTCAGATTTTTGTATATTTGTTCTAACTTTCTCTTGCGCAATGCATTAAGTTTGATATAGTTTCCTATAAAGTTAAAATCTTGTTACAATCGTTACGTAGTAATAATTTTGTTTCATATTTAAAACAAACTCCCCTCTGAACAATTTGCTAACTAAATTAACAGGTAGAAGAAATAGCTATGTTACTGCTATATCCTCGTTTTTGTTCAAAATATGAATAATGGTATGTAGAAAACTGTGTTTGGAGGTACCACTGTAATATACAGTTTTTCAAGTGCACATTTAGCGATTCTTTTCAGTTAGTGGCGAATCAATGTGGAAGTAACGTTTTGCATTTTATCTTCAAATAAACTGAAAAAATATACAATGAGCATTTTTCACTGAAATTCTTGAACAAAAAATGCAACAAGGAGAACTGTTTCTTGGAGTTTAGGTCATCGTTACTCGAACGAGCGTTGTGGGTAGCAGTCTCATGTAAGAATTCATCTAATTGTTCACTGCACGTATTTTTGTGTTTCTTAATAATGCAAATTATGCTTTTTCATACAGCGATGGATAATTTTGCTTAGAAAATTCACTTACGTTAATGAGCACATTTAAGTAACTTTAGAAGGAGATCAGATGCAACGATTGTAGTAATAATTAAGTTAATTGAATTACTCAAATCGTTTAAATACCGTCTTGTTGACATGTCATATTACTTACCCTAACTAATATTCGACCGGTCTTTGGTAGCAACAAGGCTGCAGTTCACACAGAAATTATTAAAAAAAACATGGAATTCGATTTCATGAGGATAATCGTCTATTACAGATTGGTGAAATAATAAAAAAAAATTAAAAGCCCTACTGCTTCTGAAGTATATTAGAATTTTTTTTAATGAAAACCTAAGAAAATATGTAATAATACGTGAATACAACCATATAGTATAACTATGAGTCATGGATTCAGATTTACTAGAACAGAAAGACGCCAAGGATCCAACTTGTTAGGTAAATTGTTGAAACATCAACAGGAATAATATATATTACAAAATACACTATATTCATAATAAAACTAAGTTGATATTTCAACGATATACCTTATAACTCACGGGTTATTTAACACAACCTTACTTACAACCAAGTGATTCATTTTTCCAGGTTCTATGGCTCAATTCTCGATGAGGAAGCCCAAGTTCGACTCCGACTATGCAAACAGATTTTCTAGGAGCCACGGAGTATTTCCCTCGGAAAGAAAGCTCAAGCCATATATTCCTCGCATTACTAGAATGGAAGTATAATGCATTTAAAACCCAATGATGTACTGCACGTCTGCGTGAAAGTGGGAATACATAAAGTTTTTCTGCTGAGCAAGACTGTCATAGTTGACAGATTAGAGAGCAGAGCGTGAGTTGGCGTGCGGCACAGACGAGTCTTCATGAAGGAGGATGAGGGCAACGAGCTGGGATGCTCGCAAGGAGCGGCCATTAATTGGCTCGAATTGAGGAACTGCTTGCATTAACGAGGGCAAGTTGCAGCAGGTGGTAATGTAGTATTTGTAGCGATGGAGTCACGCATCGGTACTGAACTGGCATCGAACGTAGGGAGTACGTTGCTGTTCTAATAAAAACGTCGTGTAATGAGAGTAGAAGTATTTTGAATAACGACATGAAAAAAAAATCTTCAGACCATTTATACTTCCGATAAAAATATGCCGTACGAGAGTTTTTCTAACATAAGTGAAGATGTAAGCCTAAGTGAGAATGACGGTCCAAAATGCAAATGAAACGAGGTACATCGACGCGAGGTAACGAGTTGTTTCATTGCACTGGATACGTAAATACGGACTATTGAAAAAGAGTGAGTTAATAGAGAGTCGAACTTAAGGAGAAAATGAAAAATAAATGTGTCAGTTTTATGAATTCACTGGCTTCAATACTTTTAAACATTCATTATTCATTTGTCTAGTTTTGCTATCGCTATCTCGAATAGGTCAGAAATTATGCTAGGTTATGTCAATAGGTATCAATTGCATCAACTGCCTTCTCACTTACTGGCTCTAAATTCGGAAAATTTGAGAAGTAAAAGTAAATTTTGATTCAAAATGAAACCAATTTTGTAATGATAAAATTGTTAAATTCACATTGCGTAGAGGATACGATGACATGCACTTGTTGGCCCAACGATTTGTTTAAAAAGAGGAGAAAAGATTGACTATGCCGGGAGCTAGGGAAAAAGAGAGACAAAATTCCATACCTACTAAAAAGTGGCAAACTGAACATTTTTGCCCCCACAAAATTATGCGTTGTTTTGGGGATATAGCAGTTAATTGGATGAAAGGAGTAAATTTGAAAACAAAATTGCCAACAAATAATTTATTTACTCATTTACTCAACAGAAATTGTTCAAAGTTTTCAACCCCCCTCGATTTTGAGAGACATGAAAAGCCTTGTTTATTCAACACCTGTGGAGTGAGAGGAAGATCTCCTGGCAAGAATTGCAGTGACTTCTGGTGATATTTCTGAAATGCCAGGCCTTTTCCACAATGTCCAGCAAACCTTAAGTCGAAGATATCACAAATGCCTCGATATTGGTGGTGAAAATTTTAAACATTTTCTGTCAAATAAACGCTAAAACAAATAATTTGTGTGTAATTTTTGCTTTCAAATTTAATTTTATCAAGCATTAAACAGCTAATACAACAGGAACCAAAATTATTTTTGCAAAGTTACATAAAGGCGAAGCTGTTTAGTTTGACACTTTTTGGTAGGTGTGAATTTTTTTACCTCTTTTCCCCTAACACCTAGTACGCTCATTACGAATGAAACTTAATAAATCCATAGGAACAACTCGGATCCCAGAATGAATGAATAAATCAATGAATTAATAATGCTGTTTGGGTCGCTCTCAATGACATATGGTGTTTGGATCGCTGTGAGAGAGATACGCCTTAATGAAACATGCATCATAGTTCATCTTGTTCTGGAGGGTTGAATGGCTTAAATCATCGAACGTAAAATTTAGAACTAGTAAGTAGTAGTACGAGTAGTAGCAGTAGTGGAAGTAGTAGTAGTAGCCGTAGTAAGGACAGCAGCGCTTCAATAATTCAGACTATCTTTCACCAAAAGAGAATGGACCATTTAGTTGACTTCGGTGAACAGGGAATCTAAGCATAGGGTGAGTTCCCTCACAGGATACCCTGCGCATAGAAACACTAAGCTAAGAAGGAAGAGGAACAAAAGATAAAGGATCGTTGGCGAAGAAGGTATGACTATGGAAAGAAACAAATCGGGCATGAACGATAGAATCTTCAAAGGCCTAGATATAGCTGAGGTAACCTAACAGCGTCCCCCTAAGGACGCTAGTCCCCATGGCAGACGGTAGACAAACCTAACTCACCTAACCCTAGTGCCTATGACCAATNCACGGATAAGGAATCAAATTATTTTGCAAACATTTGTGAATTAATAAGTAATAATTGGTGAGTGATATTATCGCTCGAAAAATTCAATGCCGTGAGTCCGAATGAAATGAACAGAAACTCAGATCCGTAATTGCATTCTATATACGGGGGGTCTCAGAAAAATGTATACTTCACTTTAGATGATCAATAATTCACCTAATATTAAACCGATCTTAGCTCACTTCCTCTAGATAAACACTTCAGTCAGTATGTACTTATATGCTGTATTTATGATATATTCCTGCCGTTAGTGAAATCCTTTCTTTTATATTACTACGAGTAATTATCAATATTTTAAGGTGAGGTATATATTTTCTCATGACACCCTGCATAATTCGATGGATCGAAGCGACGTGGATTAGTTATGACATTAACGTGACGGTTTGCCCTCGTACACACATAGTGCTCCACGTCACAGCTGTACGACGTGTGCTGTGTCACTGATTCTGAGGGGAAATAGAGCAAAATTTCCGTCGATGGTAGGTAGAAAAAATGACATGCGGAGTCAAGGAATTGAATAGTTCATATCCAGTACTAGCTACTATTAACACACTAAGGAAGTAAATATAATACATAATCTTGTCAACTATCAGCGGGAATGACTTTCCTGACAACACGGACGAGACACATTCGAAATGAGTTACCTACAGAAGCTGGGCACTTAATTCGCTCAAGCTCATCACACATACGTCATTCAGTTCCCCTTTTTTACACACATGCTGATAATGGATCACGCCTGCCTAATAAATATATTTCATTCTTTTTGTATTACTCGTATACCTTAGCACGAGCATCATTGATTAAACACACCATACCTGAAAGTCTACAATGAAAAATTATTGCTCTTAGATACAGTACCTTTATGTGCCAAGGGAGCATTAAGGGTCAAAATATTCTTTTGATCGATCTTCTCCACGACCGACAATATAGGCTCCAAAAACTCGATCTATACTTCTAAACTCTTCAATTTTATTGTGGAAATCTCTGATGAAATTTATAATGGTAGTATAAACGCATTGTTTCCATCTTTCGTTTAATAACCTTATATCGCATGTGCTAATGTTATTATCTTTTTTAACATCGAAAAAACACGTCACTCCGGTGACAAAGGCTTAAACTGTACAGGCGACTGCGAAAGACACCTTTACCTGTTAATTTGAACTCGAGTATGATTCAATTCGCCAATACAACAAACTTTTGACGAAGTAGTGAACAAGACAGAGCACGGCGTGTATTTGAATGTGTGAAAATTACTTTCATTTGACCAATTGAGGTGTCCCTTGCATCACCGCTTTAGGCCTTTCGGACGCCATCCTAATTCACCTTAACTCTACGAGGACCAGAAAGATATTTAGTTTATGTTATTGAATAATCAAAATCTGACGCATATTATAACACATTAAAAAGCAGCAATTGGTGGCTATTTCAAAAATGGGTACGCAGACAAATGATTTTCAGGTTTCTACAGTCCCATATACTTGCATAACAAAAGTACTGAAGCATTTTGCGTCGGTGCTACGCTCAAGTTGTTGCAGGGCCTCAAAGGGTCCAGACACGCGGCGAGTGCAGCAGAGTACTGGCAGATCCCTCAACCGTACGTGGTCAACCTTCACAGAAACGCAGGTAGAAAATGAACGTCAGTTTCGCGTTGGTGCGGAACGAGGGCATGGAGGGCGAGTGCCCGTGTAGAGCACCCCTGCGCTGCAGGCCATGGCTGAGAACACTACGCTTCGACGAATACTTTCTGAACCGAGAAGTGGTAATTATTATCTTTGCATCAGTGAAAGAAAACGTTCTAGAAGAGCAGTGTACTTAACACAATTCACTTCACAGCGCTTGCGAGAAGACGATTATTGGTTAAAATGGGAACGAAGTTCGTGAAATTTTTTAGTGTATGATAAATTTTACTGCGGAGCTGCATACGAGAGAAAATTGCAGTGACTGAAATCAAAGTATTCGATAATTATTCCCTAACACGAGACGTCGGCTTTTCTCTAGAAAAGTACAAATCATTACGTCAAAATGTTGCGTAACGAAGTTTGAAACAAAACTCAACACATCCTCGTAATCTATAGAGTAGCTCAACTAACGTGCTGCAGCCAGATTCGAGATTGGGAGCTCTGGATGCAGGAGTACCGCAGGTATTCCTCTACGAACTTAAAACGATTAGATTGGATTGTACGCAAGTTTGAAGCTCCTTACTCACATGATATTTGATTCAAAGTAAGCGAAATAAGGGACCATTCAGTATGGACTTGAAAAAACGTGGGTTTATGCAAGGTGTGTTCCCACGCAAGAGTCCCTGCACATAGAAACAGGTAAGTACAAAGGAGAGAAAGAAATGATAAAGAATAATCAGAGAAGATAGTACGAAAACTGAAAGAAGCAAATTTTGGGACAAACCCGATTAATCTAACTCTATTCATACGGTCTACTGTATGCCCCCTGAGAGACGATCTTAGTACGAAGTAACCAAGGTATTCTGGTGGATTCCCTACGGGTAATGTACGCGCTGATAGCCATTTCTTCGTGAGAATTCTAATCAATAATTTTCACTATGAACACTTCTTAACCGCACAAGTTCACGTTACTAAAAATTGAAAGGTTTACTTATGGAGAGGACCATCCAACTTTAGTGAACAAAGTATGAACGAGAATAACAAAGAGCCACTCGGGCACGGTTTCCTTTTCGTCTCTCTTAAGAGATCGCAGAGACAATCGGCTGTAAGGCATCTTCCAATATCCAAATAAATTTTCTGGTGCCCGGTTGTGTACTCCTTTGGTCTAGATTAATGAACGACGTTGACCTATTTGATGAATGATGAATGATACAATAGAAAATTTTCTTGAATTATGTAAATTGAAGGGTTAAGAATCCAGGGATCTTTCACGAAGGCGTTTAGTTTGTAGGGCGAAGAATACCTTTTCGGTGAGCATCAGTGGTCAGTAGGTTTGAATTTTCAGGAGACTTTCACTCCTCAAACCTAGACTCGCTACATGTATCTGAAATCGTACAAGAACAATTGTGCGCTGTTTTCCGACTTGGGATTACTAATTTAGTCATCCTGTATTTCGGTGACTACCCATTTTTTTTTATCTGATAGCGGAAAAATCTATTTCCCATTGCAAAGTAACCATTACTGCTTATGCTAAACTAAGCCATTTTTTTGTCTTCTTCACTTAGGAGTGTAGAAGCTTTACTCTTTAGGTGATAGTGAAGTACTCGGTTCTAACTTTGATGAGTGGTGCGAGCTATGCTCAACACTTTCAAAAAACCCGCTCATGTTCTCAAACCTCTAATGAGGCGAGTTTTTTGCAGGGGAGACTGCTTCTGTCTTGAAGACGTAAATGCGCTCTCACATTGATCACTCTTCATACTATGTGTGTTTTGAGCATGAACATGAATGTATAAAGAATTATGAGAGTCCCCCCAAGAGTGAGCTCAACTTAACGTGTTGAAACTAGATAATTTCACGAAATTCTAGCCAAACAAGAAATTTTGCAAGCACGAGCTGCACACACCGACAAGACGATTTTTCCTTTTTTTTTAAAGAATACGAAGAAAACATAGCAAAAACTTGATCTCATAAACTAGATTTATGTTACGTAAGTTTTGTTAACCGCAACGCGGAGAGACCATAAAGTTACAATAAGTGAACTGGTCGAAATTGCACTATAAACAAACGCTATTGCCCTTTCATTGACAGGACTGGCACTACAAACAAGTTTCGGGGTCGCCGGATAAAAGCTTGCCTATTACCTCTTAAAACGCTGTGAACCACTCCACGAGACCCCAAGTACGGAACTTGAAGGACTTCAAGTAAGTACTGTTTAACGTTGCGACATCGAAAGCAGGTCAGAGGCATTTGCCGAGTGAACAAGCAACAAGCACAGGCACACGTGTTGCGTGGTACGTAACAGCGCTGTCGTGAAGCGTGTGCGAATAAAAAATAAAGGACGTGAGGATAGATAAAGACCCAGATAGGAACAGAACTGACGATAGGGAATTGGTCCAGATGGAGGGAAATTGGATGGAAAAAGTAGCCTCCAGAACTTAGAAGGATGTCGTAGCTCAGCATAAACTGAGAAATTAATGGACGATAGAAGGCGTGATAAAATTTAACATGAGGGGAACAGCGGAAACTTTATTCTCTGTAAATATGGCAATGGAAAATAAAAGTTGATCATATTCAGTATAAATAGTACACAACAATAAAGATAATTTAACCGACGTGCGAGCGTATATTTTCTGCAGTTACTTTGCCTTCGTAAATCAGTAATGAATGAATCGAATCAAATTAACACAAACTACGTTGATCGTAAACAGATGACCAATGATATCGATATCATAAATATAGATCACTTGACAAATACCATAATTGGCCGAGTAAGTTTTTTCCCACTGAATCCTGGCAAGATTTGAGTGGAGTCTTTGCCCATTTATCTCTATACTTACTATGCTATGTCAGTATATTCATACTGTTACTTTGGAACTATTCACGAATTACATGGGCGCGATATGCGTAGGATCAATATCCTGTTGAAAACATCATTCAGATCCAAGATCGAGTTTCTCGGTAGATATTGCGAATTATATTTCAAAATCCCATGATGTTAAGGTTAACCCATAGTTTCTTCACGTATTTTCAACTATCCTATGCCATTAAATGCAGAGCAACTCTACACCGTTACGCTCCCGACACCGAATTTCACAGTTGAAATGGTGTAAGCGGTTCTATTATTTCCTCCAAACATAAATAACACTATTTTCGCCATAAAGCTCCATCTTGGTTTCATCAGACCACACAACTTATTTTAAAAAATCATCACGGTGTTGTAAATTTTATTTTGCAAACTACAATTTTGATTTTAACCGACGTTTCGTCAGTGTATGGGGTCTTACGAGGAGATCATGATTTGAGTTCTTGCCGCTGAAGTTCATTACAAACAGTTCTCTCACAGATATGTGTCCCATCAGCAACACAGCAAGGCTTTCATGAAGTTCATCTCTTGTGACAAATAAATTAGTTTTAACCTAACGTAACATGCTAGCGAACATTTTATTGAAATCTTTCGGGGGGCATCAGATCTTGGAAAACTTTCAGAGGTCTCAGTCATCTTCTATTTCTTCACTATCTAATCTACAGTGCTTGAAGTGACATGTAGGTTCCTAGAAATACTCCTAGAGAATAATATAAATATCTTTCGAATCTTTTAATAACCCTCTCTGCATCGGCATCTTGTAGTGGTATGAGACAGGCTTCTGATGCCAAGCTAACCCTACAATCTCTGGACAACGTAGCTCACATCACACACTATTTACGTTCCTGTAAAGCTTCTAGAATATGTAGCTGTCTAAATTTGTAAAAATCGCATATTTAAAATTGGTTTGGTCCAAATTCTTTTCTCAGTATATATTCATGACTTATTCATTAATTCAGTCATTTAAAGAAACATTATTGTTTCGATGTTCAGTGAAAAGTGTCAACGGATATTTTTGCTTATTACGAAGGTTCCACGGTTTAATTTATCCAGAAACTACTCTTGAATGAACTTTTTGTACTGTTCAAACACTTGTTTCACCTCACTGTAAGAGCAAGACAACATGGTCGCAACAGCACGACCCACTTGGTCATACCTGTATGTACAGCACTAATGTGCACTCACACCTTTATAGGAAACTTATACGATGAAAATTCGTTCCTTGAACAAGTCATAAACTCAATTAACTTCATACTACATGACCATCGTGTTAAAAAGTTGAGTTTTTGGTGAAGCTTCATTGAGGGAATTATTTCGCGCAAGGATGTCGATCTCAAGACTTAAATCAACGATCAAAAATAACAGGCGATCTGCGCTCTCATAACTCTTTCTGGTGATAAATTGCTCAAAATTAACTCGAGGAGATTGGTCAGTATTCAGGGTCGAATAATTCATGATCCACATGGATTCAATGCCCGGTCGGATGGCTTCTCTTAAAAAAAAGAGATTAAATACAATATTATTGAAAAGGCTGCACACCTGCGTGGCCTGGGACGGGGTACTTGTAATACATCCAAGGAAAGTAAATTATGGGTGCTGTTAGACGGCGCCTGTAGGTTTTTATCGTTCATAAACGTTAAACAGCAAAAACTCATTTGGAGCCTTGTTGCCTTTCTTGTCAACTATACCAGGAAGCAAAACCGATTGGCAATAAAGCTCACAGTAAAAACGTAACAAATTTTTGAAATCACCGCATTAGAAAAGGCACGAATAAAGTCTCGCAGAGAGGACGCCTCTGTTGCGCTCACGTGAGAAATTTCATAGCTAAAACAGTGCCGAATTTCACAACGCTGTGAAAATAAAGGATATGTGTATTTAGAGCGAGTGCGGGTCGGTAAGGTAAGTGTGAGCTAACTACAGGGAAATACCCCCTATATAAGGACCCCCGTCAAGGATTATGGACGTTAGACATAATAAAATCAGTCTTAAGTTCTTATTTTTTCTCTCAAAAATAGGGTGAATTTGCACTCAAGTGAATTCAGTTCAAACGAATGGTTACGCAATACTCGATTCATTCAAAAAATATATTGGTTCTCATACGATTGAAGCGTACAGTACATGATAAGAACATGGACTACTGCCTTGCGGTCCCCAGCCTTCAAATTTGATCATCACTTTTTATGCCCAGGTAATTTGAACCACAAAGACGCGGGCTCAGGCAGAGCAGCGCCACAAAAAACAAAGGGAACAAGATACAAGATGATTACTGTGACGAACGCGTCCTTCACATGAGGGATTTTGCCACGAGCAACTTCCAGATTTCTTCGCTGTCGTACATGGTTGCGCTGCCGATTTCTCAGGCAGTAAATGCGATTAATTTTCCTCTTATATAGGAACAGGGAAACAAGTTTCCACTCCTACGAGGATAAATTTAAAGTTTAGTCTACTAGTTATTGATCAATGTTGGGCAAAATTCCCGCCGCATCGACCTGTTATTAGAATTTATGGGTTCAGAAAAATTGATAAATGAGGAAACAACTCGGTAGACTTTTTCTCCTCACATGAAACTTCATTTTACTTAATGAAATCTAGCTGAGATAAACAGCTTATTATTGGAGTATACATCTGCATTCGATAATGTTTTCTCACATAAAATCCTCGTATTATTTAGTGTCATTTTTTTTCGAAATTTATGTGCGCTCCCTCCTGAGATTAATTCTTTTCCCCACAGATAGCACTGATTCGCCGCGAGAAAAAGCTCTTCCTAATCTCATTCGTGTAAAAAATGACGTAGAAACAGGATATTTCGGCAACGATGATGAAGACTGAATTAGGTTGTGTGTGTTACGTGTCGTTGATGATGCGTTAATGTACTAAATAGAAAATCACATTTTCCTAAATAAAGGATTTTTAAGATGCTTAAAGGAAAAAAGCACGCACAGCAAACTTGATGGAATAACTCCGCGCTTTCAACGGCGGGCTTCCAGGTATGAATCTAATTAAAGATTTTAATCTAATTCTGTTTCCTTAATGTACGACCTAATGTTATTAACAGTGAGTGTATTGATTCTGAGCTTCAGTTTATTAACGGTACGTGACTTAATGTACTTGATAGCAAGTGTTTTCATGCCGATGGAAGCGGATTTCTAATCTGTGTTAAGGCGAGTTCCAATGTACTCAACAGAGCCTATTGCGCGTAATAAACCTGGCGATGAGTCTTATTTCACTTCAGAGAGAATTCATTTAACTAAATATATACGTTAGTTCGTGCTTGAGTTATTTCCAACACCTGTGTAGTCTGAAGGTGCAGCATTGAGTACAGGCAGTCGTCGACTTACGACTGCGTGTGGCTCCAGCTCTTCTTCAAGTTCGATCAGCTCTCCACTTGTCAGTTCTTCAGATTTTTGGTCTCGACCAGACAGTCGAAAAGTCGATCAGTCGTAAGTCGCATTGGTCGTAAGTCGACGACTACCTGCACATGCAGGCCGACCGTGGAGACGCTCGTACGGGGGTTCATGACTTCATGTATTCAAGTGGTGTTGCACGAGAGTGTTGCTGAGGCTCTGAGGTGCTTTAATTGAGGTTCATCAGCTAGACCTCGAAAACAACAGAACTGAAAAGCCAATTCTGCAGAAGAAATTATACTCATGTAAGATAATAACTTCACTTATAACTTATGACGAAATCAAAATATATGTCATTTTACCTTCATTTCTACACGCATTAAAATTTGATCATCTAGAAAATATTTTCGATATTTTGGCACGGGCATCACTTAAATAATTAATCAATTATAATATTCGGATAATCACTGAAATAATTAATTAATTATAATACCTGGATATCAGTCCAGATATTAAAATTACAGTTCAACAGACCAATCATTTTTGAAAATTCGACTCATCAACTGCATTATCTGAGCCTGCAAAGAGGCCAGCAGTGTATGAAAACCTGTTCGTATGGACGAGGCCCAAGGCAGCCTTTGTGACTGCAAATTGCGAGTAGTGTTTTGTTTCTGCAAGGGAGGTGCAATGATTCACTTATTAAGCGCGAGTACAAAGAGGGGGAAAACCGGTCCCACGAGCGTATACGGAGAGTCGCAAAAAAGCTTGACCACAATCTGATTGGTCTTGAAGTATGTATTAAATACCGTACCAATAAACATCGCAATAAATTTCATAACACTAGGTAACCCATACATACGTCAATGTTTTTCGCCATGAACATTGAAGACAAATGACACGTATTTAAAAATAGTGAATGATAGAACTGAGGAAGCTGTTTTTTTAGACGCCATGCATGAACACACATGCATTCATGTACAGTAGGTGCGATGTGTGCATTGGGGCGTAAGAAGAAAAATCAGAGGCTCATCAGACGAGAAGCTGAAGCGGTGATCTTGAACTACTGCGCACGCAAATGAGCTGGCAACCAATTTTCTCGACGGGAGACAATGGAAAGACGCACTGTGCTCATAACCAATTTCCTCAGCTAGGGACCATTAACAGACATCGTGCGCGTCAAAAGGATGTGCAGGACATGAAATATGCATCCAGAGGCTGTGGAGAACATGACATCCACGTCTAGAGACTGGGGAGAACATGACAGCTGCGTCCAGAGACTGGGGAGGGCGCGACGCCAGCACACGGGTTCATAATTTATTTTCAAATCTGTACCACACACATTTCACGAACGGCAACTGAAAGTATATGCTTGCGGATGTTGAAATCATAGACAGTGTTCGAGACCAAAAACAAACACACAAAGTGCCCACACAGAGGGCTCGTATTGGTCATTGGGGCAGCACTCTTAAGCTAGTGACGAAAGAGGCTTCGATGATTAGGAGGATGGAAAGCAGAAGATGGCCATCATTTACAATCGGGCGTAGGCGCCGGCTTCCTTGTTTCTCCCGTGGGAGACACGAACGTAGGTCCCCACGTCCTTGTTGGGGCTTGTGGGTCAAGGTGCTCACGGCATGGCACCTACAGCACCTGCTGCAGCTACAGTGCCTACAGTACCAGCCGCTTCTATGACACTCACATCACTTGCTATATCTACGACACCTACAGCACCTGCTGCAGCTACAGCACCTACTTACTAAGCGTACAGTCCTGACTGCACATACTGCACCTACCAGCTCTAACTTTTCCGCCGAGGCATCCATATGATCCTGGCCATCCATCTGCTCAGGGACTGTCAAAATTCTGGATGGCCCAGGGAAAAAGTTAAACTGGGTGCAGCACAGCGGTGCTACTGTATCTAATGCGGATATCGTCCCACGCAAGTCAGATTGGCTCCTCATTTCGTGCTCACGTCAACCAAACACCGATATAGAAGAAGTTCAACGCACACAATATTAACAGTTGAAATATTTAAAAATTTAAATAAATGCTCGTTCAAAATTCTGAGAGATATTTCGCTGTAAGCCCATACTAATGACTTGAGAGGTTGGTACGTGTGAGAATATTTACTTAGAAACTCCAACGAAAAGCTTTCTGAGAAACCAACAACCTCAGTGAGCCTTGATCAACCAACCGTGATGGTAAACTATCACCCACAACGAGTTGGGATGCCAAAACCATCACTCGGAGCGAACCATGATGCCAAAACCATGACCTGCAGTGAGTCACGATGCCAAACTATCACCCGGAATGGACCACGATGTCAAAACTATCACCCGGAATGGACCACGATGTCAAAACCATCACCCGGAATGGACCATGATGCCAAAACCATGATCAACTCGCACGGTTGGATCACGCCTTCCTGCTACTCCGTGTACGAATGTACGATAGCGATCAGCTACCTCGGCGAGCCGAGTTTTTTGTTCCATGGGGCTGGAGGGTCCCGAGTTACTGTTGCTCTACGCTGTGCTGACAGCGTTAGCTGAAAGCGAGAGCTGTTGCTACTGTATGATAGATCAGGACATGTTTATTGCATAGCTGTGCTGTGTAACAGTAAATTAACTTCATTAATGAATTTATTATTGCGTAGCTGTGCTGTGGATTCTTTGTGGTCATTTACGTCATTTATTTGTCTAAGTAGAAAATGAATCACGTATTTGCAGTTACGTAGCATTGAGGAAGAGCAATAACTTCAGGATCTGCTAGTCAATACGTTCGTCTCTTCCCTCTTACGTCAAGAAAGTCGTAAAGCAACACTCAGGAGTCTAAAGTTTGTCTTTTAGGGTAAATGTACAATAAAGAATAACTAATTTTACTGAATGCACACTCACCCTCAGAAGCTTGCATCAGGTTACCCTTTCACGCTCTTTCGATCTACCCACCACGGACGGAATAGCAAACACAAAAGGTAACGAAATCGCTTCAGCACACAACAGGCACCACGACCCCCAGGCTACACGGCACCAGCCAAACACGGCGCAGGTGTAACTCGACTACCAAAGAGGTGCTGCTATCACAGGGAGTCGCGTGTGCGGTGTAAAAAAGATCACATCCAGATCACAGTACCTAGGATCTGCGTGTAAAATGATACGGATATGTGAGTCCCAACTGCGGTGGGCAGTTTGATGAAGGACGAAAAAGTTGGCTGAATTTTAAATACTGGATTGAAATGCAAGAGAGAGTAGTGCGTAAGTTGGATACGTTTTTGAGTAATTCGAACATAGGGAGAATGGTTTATGAAACTTAATTGTAGCAAAAAAATAGTGAAAATAATTAGAAATTAACTTTGTACATACAGCGGAAGCGACTTGAAAAAAAGCAGGCTGCATTAAAAGTTAAGGAAATAGAACATTTTTTAGGTGATTCCTAAGTCCAGCAGATAACAGTAAATTTATGGCAGTAGTAATATTAGAAATTTGATCGATTTTTGTACAAAGAGCCAATTCCTAACAAATTGAGTGAAGCTTCTAAAAACATATTGCTACATAGACGCGAAAATTTTGACACAAAATTAAACTTTTGAAGTTCACCTTTTGGTCCAAACTTCTCACAAAAATTTTTGCACTCATTCTTATAGCTCATCATTTCATTTGAGTTTAAAGAACCAAAATATTCAAAATAGAGGATACAGGGCAATTTAATTTAAAACTGCATTCAAAGTTGGAGCAAACTTCTGAGAAAATCATACGTTTTCCTAAAACATACATTCGCAGGTCTGGGCGGTGCCGAGTATTCCAAAAGTTCGTCTGCGGCTTCTCAACTGACAACTGCGGTGCTGAGCTACTGAATCTATTCAAACCACTGAATTTTCTACAACTGTATTAGTAACGCAAATATTTTCCCAACTGAACCCCAAATATAACCTGCATTTAATTCCAATACTGACCGGTAAAAGGACTAGGCTTGACCTAGCGTTTGTACAAAGAAAAACGAGCACCGAATTGGAAACAATTTAAAAAACTGTCCTAACATAGCACTTAAAACAAGCCGACGGTTGCAGTTGTTCTCTCAGAGACCAGCGTCGAAGACCAACTTACGAACATTGAAAATGCATGGACTGAGTTTGCTAATTACTGCTGTTTATTATATTTCTGAAAATATCATAACAGTCTAACCCGTTGTACCTTCCTAAGTAGGGATGAGTATGCGAGATGGTCCACTGGCGGCACACACCCCAGTAAGCCCGTGCCATAAGTGTTAATGGGTTACTTCAGTATTTCCCAGGCACAACTTTCAATAAAAAAGCCTCATAACAATTTACGAGCTGACGTTTTCGTAATATATCCCTTAAAAATAACCCCAAAGCAATAGCGAGTTATTACTTCCTTTTCACTAGCCTTAGGGAAATTGCTCATTAAATACTCGTATCAGTAAGCATATCAACTGCTCGGCATGCTTCAATGCAAATTCAGTTTATCAAAATATGTTCAATATAAGATACAGTATATACAGCATCGTCTTGAAAATTTATAGGAATATTCTCCCAGTAGAACCATCTTTGCAATAAAGGCCACTTCGAGACTATCTGTATGTTGTTCATATTTTGAAAACCCAAATCACGTAAAAAAGCGCAGTTCGCATTTTATCATGAACTATATACTTCAGTAAGAAGATCCTGTACGAAAATAATTAAATTGAGAAAAGAATAAATGATATATTTTGACAATTGCAGATATCGATCAATGTAATTGATACGCTGAATTAATTTTTATCAGTAAAACATGTATTTACATAAGTTCATTTTTTTAAACAATATAATTTACCTTACTCCAAGCTACTGCTACTGTAATAATAAAATAAATTGTATTCAAACTACCATAAATGGAAACTAAATGCCTTGAATTTCCCTGCAGTGTGGTAATAAAAAAAATAAAGCAAAATTCCAAACTTAAATACAATGAAAATGAAAAGCAATCAACTCTTTACTCGATACCACAGCAAGGTGCGAAGATTTTGAACAATTTTCTCAGTCATAGTTTTTACTCGGTACTTTAAACCCATTAAATTGTAAACAAATTTGAAACCCATTCATGAGCCCAAATCTCGGAGGATTAAAAGCAAGAGAAGAGAAGACGGAAACGCAACGACTCGAAAACTTGAGGGCACCCTACGAGCTGCCCGTGAGACACAACACTTGTCGCCCCATTCCAGACGACTGCGAACGCGACGTGGCCTCCTACCACTGGTGAATCGACGTCCACTCCTTGCAGTCCTCGGCGTTCTCAGCCTTCGCGAGGACAAGCTTCACAGGACGCGTGGGCGGCTGCTGCGGGCTCGGCAGGGGCCACCGATGCGTACACCTGAGTGTGTGCACCACCGCCAGCCCAAACAGGACGGCAACAGACTGGCGGCGATATCTTCTGCGCCGGAGAGCTCTGAGTAACGCAGAGTTAGTTGCCGAGGTAAGCAGAAATCTAAGGCAGGGCTCTGAAGCAGAAGCAAAGTACTAGCCTTAGGCGTCACAGAGGAAAAATGGTTGTTAGTACCGCGATGCAGGGCTTACTTTCGTAGCGCAAGAGAACGATGATCGGGAATGACGGCCTCGAACACAACTGCGATTCTGGGCATTTAATACTGGACAATGCAATACTAAACAAGCGATTTTGGATTAGTAATGCTGAATAAAACGATATTGAACAAAGCGATACTGGACAAGTAATACTGAACAAGGGATATTGGAGAAGTGATATCGGACAAGCGACACTGGACAAGCGACACTGGACAAGTGATACTGGACAAGCGATACTGAACAAGCGATACTGGACAAGCGATACTGAACAAGCGATACTGGACAAGCGAAACTGGACAAGCGATACTGGACAAGCGATACGTGATTGACCCTTTTTAGTTGACTAACACTTCTTCATTCGATACGTCTTTTTCCTGAAGATATATTAAATCTACATTCGGTGTGTAACATACAAAATCTGTCGGACAATATTTCCTGTTGGTGGGCTGCATGTTTGCTTGACTATACACGCGGCATACGTAAAAATATCTACGTATAACGAGTGTACCAAATTGAATACGTGGGCCAGTAGAGACGTAAGTGACAATTATGGTTCTGATTATACTACGTCTCTTCTCCAAAAACTGGAGGTTGAAGTTTCCTTCACAGGCCTAAGCGGCGCATTAGATCGATCAGCGACAGAGCGTTCCGACTTTCTGGGAACGCTGCAGGTTCTCTAATTGACTACGGCTGTTGAATCGCTTTGTATCACAAATGACACGCTGGATGATAGTAAGAGCGTAACACCTAGGAAACCCTTATAATAAAGTTACAAAATCTGTACCTAACGCAACTGTTGCTGGATAAGCGTAAAAATGGAAAGTACAATTGGTTGAAAAAGAATAAATTTCAAACAGCCTGGATACAAAATGTTCGTGAAAACACGGTGATGCTGGGTGTCAGGGAACTAGAAGTCAATTGCTTAAATGGAGAAAGAACTAAGACGACAACAATAGGCCAGTTTAGTACTGGAACCTCCCACGATAAGCCAGAATCCCGACTCTACAAAAGAGAGAGACCTGTTTCCAAGTACCACGAGCGGCACTAAATAAGCTGCACCGTAAAACGAAACAAAAGAGGACACAGGTGCAGGCCGTTGGACAAGAGCACGAGCGTCTCTCATTGACGGCACTGCACTATTATTGAGCAGGGCTGTGGACAAAGAAGCGTTGGTCGCTGATTGTAGGTCCCCACAAAATCTCGATGCTCCAAGGACGGCCAGGAATAAAATTATATCACAGAGGTTCATGAATAATGTTGACAAATCCCAAAATGAGTATTCTAAAACCGATTAAATTTCATAGAAAACAGCGGATTAACATGATCTGTGGAAGGCCTGCTTAGGCAGTTCTCGATCATGCAGCTCACTAGTGAAGCTCGCTCACTTTCAAGGTGAAGCAGCCGGAAAAATAATGCAGGCCATGTGTTACCACAAAAAATTGGTTCATTGGGCTCGATATTGACTTATTTCAAATGTTCGAGTATTTTCAGAGTACTTCAAGAATTTCGTCTGCAAAAAATTACAGCATGGAAATATATTTCCGTCATGAGACGCGCGTATTCACAGAAAAACTACTACGAATAAAAATTCTTGTTCACGTAAAATCCAAGATGGCCACAGAACATGTCCATTGGCTCATAACTTCAGCAGCGATTATTTTGACCAAATTAAAATTTAGTTCATACCTGCACATTCCCATTTAAAATAATGACGACAAAGAGTTAGGTCATAGAATAGCAAATCTATAAACAAAACGATTAACATAACATAAGACGATTCAGACGATTACGAAAAAAAAAACGACCACAATACACCCTAAACCAGTTAGCTATTGCACAGCCTTACAAGGCATTGGAAAACACTCAAGCCAGAACTGAAGCCAATGGTTGGCCTTAAACAGGTTTGTTCTCCCTAAGGTCAGTGTACTGGAGACGGCAGAGTGAGCTTCTTTCTATCGATAAGCTTTGGTAACATTATTTTTTTATTTCACCTAGCGTAAGTTCAATAAACAACTTGGTCAAAACAATCGACATTTGTCTGCAGGAGCGAGGCTCCTGCCTCTCACTAACCTTTGCTTATTTTATTCTTGTATTTCATTTAACCAAAGGGAGATTTAACAGAAAAACCTTATAAAAACGATCGATATTTGTCTGTAGCAACAAAGCGCAGTCGCACAGAACGTGCACACATGGGGAGCAGCACGTTTGTATGGCGTCCAGGTTGCTCCCTTGTTGCCGGGCGTGCGCAGAGCTCGCTCTATGCCGGTCGACAACTCGCACCGGAGCGATTGTCTTCAGCATCCCATGGATAGAAAGCAACGGAGCATCGATAAATAAATTCATTGATGTATTTGCATAAGCATCGGCGTAAAGGTTGAGAGGCTTGTGGGAAGTTCATTGTCCCCCAACCAGTAAACAAAAATAAGACGTCGAAACTAATTTAAGAGCGGTTTAAGCAACGTGGAAGTGAGAACATTATCAAGAAGAGAAATTTTGAAATACACATTAGAATGAATTCATAGACTGAAATTTCCGCAATCATCGCAATATGGAGTATGACAGCATAGCACGAAGCACTGACACCCTGAACGGGAATTTAAAAAACAGAAGCTACAAAATCAATCAATTAAGTTTCCTAAGCATTGAGCCGATGACGCTACCTACATAGGCCAGTGCTGCAGCGTGCCGACAACTTGGGTTACCCTCGGTATTGCGGTAATTAGTTACACTAAACTTGATATCTACTTGCGACTACCCAAGCAAAGGTTTCTGTATTTCACTTCATGATACTAAATTATAAGATATGATACTACACGAGAGTGTCCAAGATTGAAATTCGTAGAAGTAGTAGTAGTAATACCAGTAGTGACAGCAGCGCTTTATTGATTGAAACTGTCTGGAACCGAAAGAGAAAAGGCTATTTAGTATGGATTTTGGAAAACGGGGAATCTATGCACAAGGTGTGCTCTCATGCGAGATCCCCTGCGTGAGCGGCCCGGAGAGTGGCCAGCCCAACGAAACACAGGCAAAACAAGGGGTTGCCTACTGTCTGGGTGCAAGTTACTCCACCGAAACCAAACGGTACATAATGAAACATAATCCGAGTTGTACAGGGTGTTCAGACATGACCGCACCTCTGTAAATCCTATATAAATATTTTATTTTTAAAGAAATAATTGAAAACTATGTACCATTGGAAAGAGAAAATTTGGCAGATTTTATAAGTTTTGATTCGGCTTTAAATATGAAATTTATGAGATGATTCCTATCCTGCGCAATACATTTTTCATATCTTTGTTTCACACTAGCCCTAACATTTTGCAACATGGCACGACCAATATTGCTAATTACTCTTTGAACATTATTTATTAGTTCATCGATATTTCTAGGGTTTTTTGCATACTTTTTCTTTTAAATAACCTCATAGAAAAAATCGAGCGGAGACAGGTCTGGAGAGCGCGCAGGCCATTCAGTGGGGCCGCTTCTTGAAATTCATCTGTTGAAAACTGTTGCTTTAAGTGAGCGATATTTACATTTGCTGTATGGGCTATAGCTCCATCTTTCAAATCTCCCAAATTTTCTTCTTCCAATATTTAGTTTTTAATTATTATTTCAAAAATAAATTATTTACTTAGGATTTACAGGGATGCGGTCTTTCCTTAACATAACCCCACCTAACCATGACTGGTGATAACCCCACACAACCTTGGCTGCAGGTAACCCCACACAACCTTGGCTGCAGGTAACCCCACAGGTAGAGGGGGACAGAACGAGCGCTCGAGGGTTTCCCAAGAAGGCAGTCAGCGAGCAAGCCTCGACCATTGGTAATAAATTACTCGGTGTGGGCTTTTCTGCTCTGCAAATTACTCGTTTCGAAACATTACCAGCTGAAACGAAGGCCTTCCACTTCGCCGTTCATGCGAGACCCTAAAACTGTCGAGGAAAGCCGTGTGTTTAGAGATCACGTCTGCGCGAGGACTGCATTCAAGCTACATGAAATATTAAAAAATCTTACTCGACACGCATTTTGGTTTCAGTTTCGTGTGACAAAACACTATAGACTGAAATTTTAACGGAACTAAAATAGCCAAAAAGTGTTTCCATAATTTGCAGGAATCTGTACGAAAACGAATGAGCTAGGAGACCGCAAGCAGACGAGAGCTCAGATCTTGATATTGTGAGCACATAAAATTTATGCGTGCAGAAACGCGTACCAAAAACGTTTCTCGTCAATAGAAATATTAATTACACTACATACCGAGTACGATCTCCAAAACGAAAACAATCGATCGCAATATCTTTTCCTAACGTACTCGACAGCACTGCCAGCAAAAAAAAAATCCCATCGTTTGTTGTGAATGGAGCAGATGTAGAGACCGAGGCAAGCTGCTCAGATGCAGGGCGGTGCCAGCGCAGGCATCGGAGTAGACGCCCTCCGCAAGAAGGTCAAGCCTTCCACAAGAGGTAAACACGCAGGACAGTCCTGCAGTCCTGTCTGGGACAGTCCCTCCTCTCAGGCTGTGTGGTACTGGTAGTCTTCGATTATGTCGTGCTTGTTTCATGTACGATTTGATTCGTATTCAAACTTTTCAGTTCCAGACATTCGAAGTACGTGAAGACAGACCACATTATTCCTGGAAACGCATCGTGGATTTTAAAAATTGTCCTTTTCACGCACATATCGCAGTATGAAAGCTCAGCATTTCTACTCCAGATCAGGAGGGCAGCCGACCACACAAAATTCGTTGAACGCAAGAAGCTACCAGCTGCTTCGGCGATGCTTCCGCCATCCGACGACAACTGCACGCGTACGTCAGCAGTTCTTGCCTTGAGTTTGGCTTGGGCTAAATTACAAGTCACCGAGCTCGGACATTAGGGCAGCTCCAATCGAGAGGACAAGTTCAAATTACATGGCGCTCGCATCAACAACCAATTCTTTCAATATGGATGAAGGAATCCAATGGCGTATCCAGGCCATCAAAAAATAATTGCTGGAGAGGTACGAATGCAGTGAAATCATCGTATCCGTATTTAAAAGTCAATTTTAAAGCGAATGAAATTCAAAGAGTGGAAATATGGAAGAGAAAATCGTAGGGAAGAGCATATATATATAAACAAATGAGATGAAAAGTTACTATAATCAACGTAAACCCCAAAAATTTCAATACTGGGAGAGAATAAATGTGGTAGACCTTGCAGGTAAAATCAATACGCATGCACTTTATTACAACCACCGAATTTGTCAATTGATGAATTTCAAATGCAACGCTCTTAAAATGCGGCAGTTCTTTTACTTCATCCACTCCGCTGCGACACTGTGTTAAGCCGTATAGGAATGCTCAGAGGGGCCCATCCATACAAGAACTCATTCGAAATCACCTCCAAAACCTGTGGGAAAACATACGATAATACGTCGTTAGTTTCGTTATTTGCGTGGCTACTTCATTATACATATGCTAAAGAAATCTAAAATGTATTAAAGTTACAAGTACCTGATCTTTCCTGGACGTCCATCGGCGCTGGCTTTCATATCCGCATTTCGAAGCTGCTGCTCTTTGGAAACAGACTTTCTTAACCCTTGTAAGGTCACTTCATCAAAATGTAAAGTTCAAAAATTTATTACACACAAACGAAACAGAGAAGCGTAAAATTAATGTAAAAAGCACGTGCCAACACCAACCACATTCATTATCTTGCGTGAAAGAGAAGGCTCTCGTCTCTCAGGTTTTGTCTCGGTGCTCGAAAAAGCGATGCCGCGTGTCATGCGAAAACGACAACACCCTCACCTGTACCCCTGTGTTACACCTCGCGCTTTTATTTTTTAAGGCCTAGGGAAAGAAGGAATATTCTGGGCTGAGAGGTTAAGTACTTTTCTTAAGCCTAATTGACACTTCGATTGCGATTCTCCCCGCAGGAAATATTTCATGTCGAAAAAAATTTCGGCGGTGAATTTAAAATTAAACAACTTTGCTCTCCCAGATTTTGATATCCTATTTATTTTCTTCCTAATCTAAACATGCTTATTCGAGTAATGAATAAAATTTTTATGAAAACTGAAAAATTCATCTTCGTATGTATTATTAGTGCTTTCGTTACGTTAAGTTAGGTTAGATGATAGTGTGTACCATATATGGCACACGTCGCAGTGTTAAATCGGTCCTTATCTGGAGTGTTAGACGACAGCGCATGTATCGAAGTTATGCTTTACTTCAGGTAGAAATATCAAAACCAATTTTTGACGATGCTTCTCCAAATTGTCCAGAACGTGTATCAATTTTATACGTAAACATGTATTTGCCAATTTATGACGCTTGCATAACGATTGTTTAGCTGGCGGAGATAGGTACGCGAGACATGAAATACATTCCCAAAGACCACTGAATGATATGCAAAGAATTCATCATCAAAAATATAGTTGCTGAATCGAATAAAATGTCTCTAACAAAAACAACGTTCTTATGTCGAAGCTTTTATAGCTAAGCTATTGTAAATTCTTGACTTCTAAGTAAAACTGTGTACAGAGGGAATGTGAAAATGTGTCTGTAAATATGCTTGCACACGACAAGTCTTTCTGAATTATCCAAAGATTTTACAGAAAATTAGATGAAAAAATAGCAATAGTAATTAAGTATTCATAGCTGCTCGTCCTGATGTAGTTTCAGAACCACGTTAAACTGTAATTAATGTTGAATACGCGACAACAATTAAATTCATCAATAATGCTCCATTACGTCCAATCAAAAGTTACTGCAAGAACTGGAGAACTTAAACGATGATTTTTCACTGATCTTAGAAAGAATTCAAATATAATCGCAACTGCTTCAAAAGAAAATATTGTATTTGAATAATCGTTTTTTTTATGTGAACGAATGATTCACCTCCATAGCAAGATCAATTTAGAAAAAACTGAAAACGGTTTTCATTTTGACATCAGTGACAACAACAGTCCGTCCTCTGATGATTGCAGTAAGACACGAAAAATCTAAGGATTGAGAATCCTTCACGCCAAAAATTGCAAATTATGAGGAGGGTTATCTGAGATGAATGCTATTTTTCTTATTTATGCATAGGTTACCATTATCAAAACGAAAGATGAGATAGAGTTTTCCCTCAGTAACTAACACCCTGCGGGTATTTCACTAATCACAAGTTTTTCCGATCTTGGAGGCCAAGCTTGAGTCGAGCAATAAAACATCCATAACAAAGGCAGTCTAATGGCACTTAAATTGGAAGATTAACCGGACACAAAGCAGAAACAGTTTCTGTTCAGGACAAAATAACAGTCTGATGTACGGAAGCCGTAGAACTGAATTAGTTAGCACATGTTTAGCACGACTGGAAGATTCACAGGCCGACAGACTCGAGTCTTCGAAGAACTCAATTCTGATATCACCCCCCCACACAGCGGCAACCCGCACACTGACTCAATCCTAGGTAACCAACCTGTGACTGACATTGCACTGCAGTTAAAGGGGCATTCCGCTCTGGCACCAACTTTGCACGAAGAAACTTCTTAAAAAGTCCGCATGACATGATGACTGCAGTCGTTAAGTTTCTCAGTCTAATATTTTTATATAATTCGTTACACAAACCGCAGAAGCAGACGTATAATTATCAACTATTCAACAGTTTCTGGGAGCAAGGTCGCGAGAATCCTACTGGAGAATCATAGCATTTAACAATTTCAATACTTCTTCCTAATCTCGCTGATTCTCCGCAGTCAATTCAAGTGGAGGGTTAGTGCTCTGGGATTCATTAGTAAAGGCCCGTTCGCACTGTCAATCTTTGGAGCGAATTTCGTGTTTTTCAACTCTCCGCGAACACATCTTGCGCTCGAGCAGATTTCGGTGTTTATATTTTCCAACGAGTTTAAAACCCGTACATTTGGTACAGCAATGTACGGAACACGCTCAGTGCACATGTGTACGAGTTCAAGTACGGTTTTCTCGGTGAATTTCTTAGATGGCACAGGTCGGTGAAACTACAAACAACAAAGCCGCCCCTCCCAAAAGGTTTGACTTCATCAGTCCCAGAGCCTCTCGTGTGTAAGATACGGTAGCTTCTGGTGCATTTCTGAGCGTGGCCGATGTGCCCATGACGATCATCTTTTTAATTCGATTACTATATGTTGTTTCCACGGTCTTTCTCCAATTAAGGTATGATTGATGACTAATTCGGCATCCGAAATTCTTACCATTTTTCGTCATTCCCTTATAAACACCTGAATGAGAGATATATCGTCAAGTATAGATTGTTTAAACATACAATTAATCTACATAAATGACAGGTTTAGAAAATGGAAAGGGTATACATTTGGGAAATTCTTCCGATTTTGAAATTATCATTATTCCAAGCTTTCGATTATTTTACCGATACTCGCCAGGAAAATGAACTTTTGAAACGCAGGACCCATCATGAAACCGCATTCGGTTTACTAAACCTCCCCTGAGGACGCCAGTCCCGAAGTTCCCATGCAGTATTCAGTTCCATTTCAGCAACCTATATATTAATACGCTAGTACCTACCTACCGTTCCGTCACGCTGCCGAGCGAAGTATCCTGTATACGGGTCGCAAGTTTTGCTATAAAAAGCCAGTCTTCGCGGCACATTTTCAGTTTCCCTAATAGATTTTAGACAACTCGCATCATAAAAAAAAAAATTACTTCCAAGACAGGACTATCTCTGCCCTGAACCCTCTAACCTCTGCCCAATACTTGGGAGGACCACTTCTCATGGGCTGGTTCATTTAAATTTCCGTGAAATTATCACGGGTCCTGCTAGTAAGGATTAATTTTTGTATAGTTTCTAATTACCTCCAGCATAGCGGAATGTGCGTAGAAAACGGAACGGACATTCATCTCTTTCGATTTCTACGCATTTGAAACGAAAGAGACGCATGTCCGCGCAACGATGAACTTTCGCACAGGTGCGTTTCCACACATGATTCCCTGCGTATCTAAGCAAGTTAAGGAGTTAAGGAGAAAAAAAGGTAAGGAATATCTCGCGACGGAGGAATGAAAACTGAAAGAATCAAAGTGGGCACGAGTGTTTGAATTCCCAAAGGCCTCGCTAGAGCTAAAGTAACTTTTCATTATCCCTTTAGAGACGTCGGACCTCTGGCACGGAAAAAACAAACCTAACTCTGCTCAGCCTGCGCTGTATGAGGAGTCGAAATGTTATGTTAAATTCACAAATTTGAGGTTACGGTAAAACATTATTTAGATTGAATTAATTCACGATGATTGGAATTTTATTTGACGCTAGAAATTTTATGACATGGTTTTATAATTGTAGAACTAATTGGTTGATTTCTTATGCATTGACTTTGTATTTATTTTATACAGTCATTTTAAAACTTTGCGATACAGGGTACAACAAACATTGGAAAATGGGTGATGTACATTGCGTAGGTTTTAGATACCCTAAAATATGCGTTAGACGAAAAGGCAACGAATTACGTGAAGAAACAAGAAATATTTTTCGTAACCATCCACAAAGGTAAGGACAACTGACTCAACTAAAACTTCTGAAGGACTCTTTCACCATAAGGAGCATAACTTTATCTACGCTAAGGTTGTCCAATCAGCTGTGGGGAATACGTTAATATACGTTTTTAAAATAGAAGTAATAATTCAGGGATTATTGAGGGCTCAATATGAAAAATTTGTCCATTATACAGCGTTTTTCCTGGAAAACCTATCACCCGTTCTGTAGGTAGTAAAATAATTTTTTTTGTAGTACTGTAGGTTGGATGATGGAAGAACAAACAAAGTTACTCGAAGTTTTCTCAGACAAAGAATCTCATTTGCAATACCGAACGAGTAGGTACAGGGTGCCTGCTAAATAGTACCCAATTTAAAAATTATGTAGTTCGTAAATTATTATTGCAGTTCGTAAAATACTCGCGCTAGAAGGCTGAACCAAGTCTCATTGATAAGATCAAGATCTAAAGCACCCTTTTATAGAAAATTTAACATTCTGAATGCCCACCATCGAACTCGATACACTTATCAATACGAATAACAAAATTGGTTACATTCTGCAAAGTGTGCATCAATGGACGCAATCACTTTATTTCTTGGTCATACTGCATTTCATTTGGTTTTAGATAGTTTTAAAAGAATAAACGAACAAGTTTTCTTTGCCTGCGGCCCAGTAGACAATTTTTTCATCGATTTCGGTGATCATCATTTAATAAAATTCTTTCTTTGTTGATTCTTGTTTGTCCTTACTGTTTTTGGATGGCCTGAATTTTCCTTATTTAAATGATGCACTGAGCCGTGAACATTCCATTTAGGTCAATAGGTTGGTAGTGTTCTCCAAGGCAATCGTGTTCCATAACTCGATTGAAATGGGCGAATTACAGCGATTATTGGTTCGTTTAAACGACAAATCGTCTATGCTCGACTGTTAATTGTTTCGTTCTAGGGGCTAATAAATCGTGAATGATATTTAAGTTCTACAGATGTACCGGTATATTCATTACATCGCACGTAATATGATATAAAACTTAATATTTTGTTCTTTTCAATGAACTTCATTTCAGCCTTCTAGCACCAACAGTTAAACTATGATACAATGTTTTCCTATGGGCTACTGTTCTAGAGGACAGGAAAAATCCTTGTTGGTCTAGTTACAATTAGTGGAACACCCTTGAATATAGAACTCCTTAGTATTAGAGGAGTGTTCACAAATAATTAACTTTCTTATTCAACGCGTATTTGAAGAAAGGCCTCTTCGGAAAACACCGATATTTGATTTCATGAAGGAAATAAATTGTGGAATATCTTTACTAACAGCTCGCTCAACAAGTATTCACACTATAGCACTCGTTTTCTTCTTATGCATAAAATCGTTGGTAAAAATGATTCCAACTTCCAATCAGCGAAATCGCGCTTCAGCGCGCACCCTTGGACACATTACTAGAAGACAAATCCCATCATAAAGCTCGGCAAACTTCCGGATAAACTGAATTGAATCATGCCAAACGGTAGCACTCCCTGTGAATATTTTCTTTAAAACGAAGACATTTCTTGTGTACGGCAAATTAGCTGAGATTTTGTCAGGAAGAAATCAATACAATTTTGAGAAGATCATGAACACGTGGTGAACACACTCCGGAGCGAATAAATTAGGCTTTAATTATCTCGTTCGATTCAATAGACCTCAGGTCTGTAGCACTGGTAATTAAGATAAACGTTGGCCAATCGTTTTGCACACAGGTTACCCATTTTCAAGCATAACTTCCTGCTGGCTTGCAAGCAGGCGAAACCTTGAGTTTACTTTGTTCTTCTGAAAATGCTTGACGCTGCTACCGTTGATGAAAAGCAGCTACGCAAGTACTTCAGATGCCTGAAAGCCGAAGGGAAACGGAGGGCGGCTGTGTTACAGAAAGCTAATCATTTCGTGATAACGGTGATAAAAATCAACGAAGGTAAAATCGCATCAGACTGTATATTTCAAGTAGCAATACATCCTTAATATTTGGAAATGTTGTACGAATTAGTAAAATTAAGTTTCTGATGAGGCTTTGTCTATTTTATTCAGAATGAACGCACACGGCGATGAATGAATGAAGTTTTAAAATTCGAAATTGGAGTTTCCCGATTTTTCTTTAGTGGTAACCTCAGGACGCGTCATAAGACGCGTGTATATTTGAACTATTTTTATGTTTCAGGTACCTTATCAGATGTTTTTGACGAAAGAGCAACAAATACCGTGAAGCGAGACGTAAATTCATCTCGAGATGCAAACCTGTAAACCATACGAAGCATAAATCGTCTAACTGCAACACCACCGCCATTACAAGCATAACTTTAATTGTGCTAACGCGCGTTCATCAACAGTGGGACACACCTACATACCCTTTACTGAAATAATTGAAATTAAACAAGTCACATTTCATAAATGAATTCGGCCGTCCAGCATACCCTGGTTGTTTTTCTTTGGTATGCAAACTTTTGGCCCACACTGTACTTGAAAATAAACAAAACGAAAAGCTCGCAGGAAGATGGATTGTAACAACGAGAAACAATGTTATGGTATGGATTTGTTATCCAAGTTGTCCATTTATTTGTTATTAAGATATCATTTTTCATTCAACAACATTATATCCTGAAAACGAACGCATTATCTTAGAACTGAAATTTTCAGTCGGTTCCGATCCATTTTCTTAGTTGTACCCCGAAAGGTCGCTCAAAAATATGTCAACAGTAAAATCGAAGCTCACTTTAGGAGAAATTTTATTTGTTCCGAGGAGAAGGTATATCGTGCCTGTTCAGTGACAGGCCTTCGATTAGAGGTGTCCCAAGAATTAGAAGTGTATCTACAAGTTAGAGACTTTCATGTTCGACATATTAGAAGAAACTCTTCGTAAAATACTGCTCTTGATTTCGTCAAGAACTGTACCATCGCCATAATTGAAGACACGAAGTATTTAACAACATCTCGAAAAGCGTTTAAATTCGAGTACATTTTTTACAGATGACTGCTTTCAGTGCCGAAAACAATTAGCCAAAATGTATCTTGATGGATTTCGAAACGCAGTCGACCGGTTGATTGGTACGTAAATTAATTGGCCACGGACACTACGTTATTATAGGTGAATACCCTGACAAAGCTGGGAAAACTTATGGACTTATTCAGTGACGTCGTGCCAAATGGTACCACTCCCTGTGAATATTTCGTTTAGGAAATTAAGAAAGTGCATATGTGTTTTAGCACTTGGGCAGAGATTTTACCTAAAGTCGTTAATACAACTGCACTAAGGAAGCGAGCGAAGAAAATTAGTTCGTACTACCCGTACTCCGCCGGCACACTAACAGCATGATTGAACATGCCCAGTTTTGCAGATTTTAACATGAAGTGCACCTACGGTTCAGATGCCTGCAGCGATGATCATAAATAGATGTTACTTCAGACGCACGGCAATACCAAATCCCGGAATAAAGTTGAAATAAGTTCCAAAGTCTACGGACCTTTCATTGACCGATGTAGTGGAGCCTGGAGAGAAAATCATTTGCGAGCAACAGCAGTTCCCTGGCGGACTAAGTACTCGCAAGATGTGTGAAGCCCCCTCAGATATGGAAACTGACTTCATGTTCTTTTAGAACTGCCGTTACATCTCGTGTGTTCGGTGCGCCCACGAATGTTTTCTAATGCAGTAAATAAATAAATCATCCAAGGGTTTTTAGGGCTTGAGGGAAGTGGTGGTTACCCACGCGATGGTAATATAGTTACATAGCAGTTACTTGAATTGGAAATGTCAGTAAGGTAATTAATAGTTTACAGTAGGTAATTAAATTGCTTTCACTGAAATGAAGAGGAAGAATGCTAGATGCCAACAAGGCGAGATATCTGGGAAAAAACTTTTAGGATAGCATCATCAAAACGTTTCTTCTTAGGCCACACCTTTGCAATCTGCAGTCATATTCTTGAGCATATTTTCAGCCTGGTAAGCTCTTTAACTTGTCTAATTGGACGTCACTTCTCATACACACACGTGTATGTATATAAAGTATACACGCACACGTGCGTTTGTATGCATTTTCGTACTATTTCAAAAGTTGTTTCAATAATTCGATATGAATATTAACAGTTTCTGAACTTGCAGGCAATAGTGTCTGGTGCGCATGAAGCTGCGCACATCGACGACCAGCGCCAATTGCTGAAGCTGCTCGAGTGACAGGAACTTCGGAAATAAAGAAGGCAACACAAGCTTTGGTTGTCTCCTTACAGGAAGGTCCTCGTACCCTCTTCGCGCTTTCGGGATCAACATGACCAGGACCTACTTAGTGGTATGCAGTACTTGTGTCGGAGTTGCGACAGATTGCTTAGTATTTTGCTTCGATACCTAGCAAGTCTCATTGTTTGTATTCACCGTTCGCGTGTCACACATGGAGCGTTCGAACTTGTTTAACAAACAGACCTAAGCTAAAGAATGTAGAATTTGGATTTATATTCTTAAATTGACGAAAAACACGGACAAGTATTTCGATGCAAATGTATTTTGGCGTCATTATATCCTTCACATACATTACAGTTTGGAAAATTGAACAAATGGAAAACATCTTGCCATACTTCAAACTCCCACACATTAAAATTCGCCGTGGAAGAGGCGTCTGTCGAAATTCATTTAAATAACTAATTTTACAAACTATTGACCGATAACATCAACAAGAAAACTGAACGTCAGAGATAAGCAAGTAAGTGTTTAAGCGTATCTAAACTGATAGCTTCAAGTCGAGAACAAACCATGGTTTCGGCAAGGAGAGTATATTATTTCTCCTTGACCTTGCGTTACCAACTAGCCATCACAGTATTAATACCATGAATGTATACCATTATGAGAGTAGAATATACAATTCTGAAACGTATGAGACCAAACTGCGCTAAGGTTTATCTATTTAGTCTCTTGAACTCGCAATGTTTCTACATATCCTTCTGAACGGCAATTGTTCATTCACAGAAGTACAGCGAAAAAGGACGAAGTACACAAACAAATGGTAAAAGTCATTGTGAAATTATGACTTCAATTCGTATCTGTAGCGCGATGTTGGTTTTCGGAATCTGTGGTCCAGACATGCCCTGGGAGCCTGACTTCTACGGAGTGCACTGCAGGTAGCGTTGTGGAAGCGACCACGTTCCATGTAACTGGTGCAGGTAACCACATTTCTTCTAATAGGTCAAGTTTCTGGAAATCAATTAGAGATCTGGCTAATGTCTCATCACCGTAGCTGAATGACAATTCGATTATTATTGGAGCGAAAAATTGAAAAAATTAACGAGACTATCGTCGATGAGTGAAGCACGGAATGTTATGCAGGGCTGTAGATTTAGCAATTGATAAATTCTTCATTTTAGAACCGAGACACTTTTTTGATTTTTATGGCTGATCAATAGAATTTCAATTATTCCCAGACGTGAGCTAAAAATTTTACGGGAGTTTAAATCCCCTAATCCCTACGCGCCCACTGCGGGCCTGGTCTTGACCTTCATACGTTGGCTGGGTAACCAGGAGAATGAGAGGGCACATTTGGCGAGGTCCACACAAGTCTCAACACGGTGCAATCAAGTAGTGGTTACTTACAATGCAGCTCAAGTTATATGCCTAGGCTTGACATCGATCGGGGAGATTGCCGGCACTATATGGCCGAAACCTCGTGCTGCCAACTGGATGTGGGACAAACTCGCTTTGGGTCGAAGACCCGGCCCACGTGACACAGGCATCGGGAAGCTTAGGTCTTGCTCACAGCTTCGGTAGTTGAGCTTTAACGTGTGGGGCGCCATGGTAGCAGCTTACTGTAGTTCCTTAGCAGCTTACTGTAGTTCCTTAGCAGCTTACTGTGGCTCGCTGTACGAATTTTCACTGTTCCCTTTGCCAGGTCTCGCTGGTTTCTTTTGACCCTTGTTGGGACGTTGATTGGATTGCCCTAAAAGCTCGATCAAAGAAAATCTCTTTTACCCGTGAATTCAAATTTCGATACAATGGCAGAAAGATAAACCAAGGCGCAATCCTCGTAAATTGCAAGATGTTCTCGATTTCTGTACTGAAATTGCAGCTCAAGTCGATGCTGACGGTTCACCAGCCGATGCTGTTCATCCTGCTTTTAGGCGAGGCTGTCGCTAACATGGACACGAGGAGCAAGGAACACATGTCTGCTGCGTTTGATCACTTTATTTTAGATGTGCCGCCGACTATAACAAGCTACCTCGATATTCTGGCAAGAAGCCCTAACCTTCATGAGCCTATGGACGATCGTAATGATGAGGTTTTGACCTTTGAACGGCTTCTGGACCGGATTGAAGATTATCCTGAAAATGCTGAGAGTAATTGAGGATCACAGGAAGGCGACCGAGACATTGGTCGAGATGGAAGGACTGTCCTACCTAATGAGGGCCATACAGTCTGCTGATGGCAAAGATGGCTCAAAGCCATCTTCCTCATCTCGGCCCTCTAAGACTACGAGCCTTGCATTGCCCGCTGGTGGCCATGGGCCACCCAGACCTGCTTGTGGAGCGTCTCGTTGTTGGACGCGACAATAAAGCGCACTCTCAAGAAAATAATGACCCTGAATAGACGGAGCAACCACGATTGATCAAGTGGGCCGCCTTGAAGGTGCACACCTCCACTGCTCTCCAGAAGCTGTGCGCCATCGACGAAGATTCTCTCCGCGGGTACAACTCTGACGCTCTCGCAGAGACCCTCCGAGACCGGCTCGAGGTCACTCAAGAGAAGGACAAGACGATGGTCAGCGACTATAGGTTTCATGCAATTGGAGTTGCAGTTATCATTTAGTGTGGCACTTAGTAGTTTTAATGAGGTCGATCTTTGTTTCTAATCACAGCAAGGAAGCTCGTAAAGAAGAGCAGGAAGTACATCACTGAACGTTGGTCTGGTCATTTTAGCCAGCGTGTAGGAAACTCATTGCGCCTTTATGCAACGGTTAAACAGTTGTACGACACCATGAATACACGCGTTTTGTGTTAAACATGTGTTGAAGTCTTATCATTGTTTCAGCAGATTTGTTATTTCGAACATTTGCGTTTTCCGATTTCACATCGTTGTGAAATCGTTCTGTATCTTAGCTGGTTTGAATCTAAGATCTATATTATGTGCTCTATATTAGCACCGATGAAGGACATCAGATATTTAAATTTACTTCTCGAGATTCCATTCTCACCGACTGTCTGCCAGTTTGACATAAAACCAAACCTGTATTAACCTCTGCGTCTCCCAACTATTGTGGGATCTCGGCTGTGGTAATTACGCACTTCGAAAAAGTCATCTTAAAATGCAGTGAACGAAAACCAGGAGACACAAAAATTGAAGTTCATCGAGGCGTAAACTTTTATGTCGTTTGGATTTTACTGCGCTCTTATTGGTATCGTTTCAGTTCATCTTGACGTGGGTTTTTGACATAGGAAGAACGAGAATACATCAACGCTCCTCAGCTGGTTCGACGAGTCTGCAAACTTCTGGACCAATTCAAACCACCGACGAAGGCGCGCGCAGATTAAAGTACAAAATTATGTTGTCTATCTTCCTTCGACCATATAGCAAAGGATACGAAAACAATTCATCGCTGTGACATGTGGAGAGCAAGTCCACTTGACGAGCGATCTGATCTCCTCCCGCTGCTCTTCTTGCAGGAGATGAAGGAGGCGCTCTCTCTGTGCGGTGCTGCGTCTTACCAGAGCTGATATTAAACCATAGATCTATCCGCCCGTTTCTATCCAACGACTTTCGCTTCCCTTCGGACAGAAAGAAAACAATATCCTGGCTTTGGCATCTGTATGAGAGCCATGCACTAGGTCGTTGATTGTTAATAAACTAACCTAATACTGGAGTTACCCCTCTGGGGGAATACGACAGGCAATAGGCAACACGGTTAGGGTTGTCTCTCTAATGCTATAGAGACTGGCATCCCCAGGGACGTACCGTTAGGTTACATCAGCTTTAGCTAGGTCGTCGGGACTTCCATCTTTCGTACATACTTTGATTCTTTCCATTTTCATTCCTCCTTCGCTGATAACTCCTGACCAGGTCCTAACCTTGACCTATTGTATGAATCACGATTTATTTTATTATCTACCTCAAGTATAGGGTAATCTAAGTCGCAATAGCAGATCTTCTCACCGTATTTTTATTTAATGATACATGTACAACTATCCCACAATGTTTTCAAGGTTAATATTTCAATTTCGTAATTAGCATAGAAGTTGATATGTATCGGTCTAAAGCTGTACAAATGCTCTATCTTTCGTATGAATCGTGCATTTTCTGTTATTTTGAGGTTCATTATATGTACAAGAGAATATCAGCTCCAATAGGCTATCTTTGCACTGAAATTTGGGTTCCAAGATAGCTTTCCGAGTTAGTATTTCGCTTTTCGTGCTTAGCAGAAAATTTTGAGCCACAATTAGAAGTTTCAACGCAACTTCCGCCCCCGTAATGTTAAGGTTGTAGTCTTTCTGATAACAATCCGAAGTTCCATTGCGACTTTCATGTTTTAATTCAAAGGCTGTAATCTTACTAAATGTAAACCCCAAGCTTTTATGCCTTGTGCTTTGTATGCGTCCAATTCGTAAGGTTCTTTCTTCTAGTGCTGCCATAGGACTAGTCTGGCACAGAATCAACATCACAGGTCGACAGATCACCCAGGCTATGTTGGCTGGGGCAGCGGTTGGCAACATACGCTCCAACACTTTCATACATGGAATGGTCCGTCAGCGCAATGGCATCGCTGTGGTGCCGTTGTTCTGCGCTATGGCTCAAGCCGTGTGATCTATGGGCGACTTAACCTTAAACTCTTCCTGCAAGAACTTATCGTCTTGATCCGCTAAAGGCACGATGCTGCCCCTCCGGAGCGATCACGAACGCTCTCGATTCCTCGAGCTCGCTAGGGTGGTCAACTATAGACTAAGTGGTTCCAGCACTGCGTTACGTGAATGTAGCTGTCGTGACTAACTACCTGGGGAGTCTGGCCAGTCTCCAGAGGTGACCTACTGTCCAAGCCGAAAGCCGATGAAGCGTTCAGCGACAGTTGACATTATGCGTCGATATTTGAGCAAGAACGAAGAAAATCGGCAACGCTGGCGTCGCTGGATGAATTACCCATCTTGCGAGAATTGGATTAGATTGCACGACTTTCCATTTCCTAATTGATACTTTGTTCACATTAGAAACGACACTTGGTTCACTTCTTAGCCCTAACGACGTATCAATTTAATTCAAACTTTCCACAAACTGGTTGTGAAATTTAGTCATGTGATAACAGTCGATGAAAGTATAGAATGAAACTTTGTCCATTCGGTCTTCCATTGAAAACGTTTCTTAACACACCCGCAACGACTGCGAATACGGAATCCACTCAAGTATATTCTTGGAAATGCATTAACTTTTGGATGAAGCGGCTTCTCACCGTACCCATTGAATTTAACTATTCTTAAGCTATGTTCCCTTTACTACTATAGGTTAGCCCAAGGACTAGAATATTTCACGTCCTATAGATACCACTATGTACTTCACGCGATCGTATTCGGTTTCTACCTCCAACACGTTCGCACATCAGTAGCAGTCATATTCCTCATTTAAACGTCTTGCGTTCAATAGTTTCTAAACAATTTATTAGAGTGTAGACCGATTACACTGTATCAACATTCATTCTCTCCAGCCCACGAGTTCACTTTAGTGCACCATTCCTAACAAATAAGGCCAAACTCCACCAACGATTAGTACATTACATCGCGACACACCTGGTCCCAAAACCCCATACCCTGTTCCTCACTAAGCTTTGATGTACTCTTCGTTCGATATGTGTATCGTGTGACTGCTATGCAGTGAATGTCATTCATACGATTTTATGACCAAGTCAGGTGCTGGCGTGTACAGTCATCGTGTGGAGCAGTTGCTGGATACAGTCGCGGCCGATGGTATGACGTTGTCTACAGTCGGAGTTCGAAGTTACCAAAGCAACTTGCGGATGCGTTGGGTTTTGGTTGGTTGTTGATGAATCAAAAGAGCCTCAGTTTAATGAAATATAACTGGTGTAATCATGTTCAAAGCGGGTGATTGTAGAACAATATTACGGACAAAATCTTCTCTGGATAGGGTGGAGTTGTGGTTATCTCACACGTGTGTTTTAGGTCATGCGAATACAAATACTTGCCGACGTCTAGACTCTAGAATTCGTAGTTCTACTCATGACAGTATAGGAACTTGGCGTAACTTACTAAAGAAAATATTAGTAACTTGTGCAACCGAAAGTCTCTTCACGAAAATCAATAGAACTTTATACGTACAGATAGACTGTGACTGTATGGGTAGCCCCCAAGATATAACATTCGCTAATTTTTACACATCCTCCCTCGAAAATTGAAATTTAGACCGCAAACTTGGACTTATTCCACTGTCTATTGCTGCTATGTCGACGCCTGTTTTAAAACCAACCACACAATGAAAACCCCCACAATACTTGAAACGACTTTTAAATCAAATTCCGCGTTAAAATTAACACTCGGAATAGGCACTCGCCGTCAGCGTGCCTATAGGCGCAACGTTTACGCAAAAGGCGCGACTTTTACGCAATAGGCGCAACTTTTACGCAATAGGCGCAACTTTTACGCAATAGGCGCAATATTTACGCAATAAGCGCAATGTTTACGCAACAGGCGCAATTTTTACGCAACAGGCGCAATTTTTACGTAATAGACGCAACTTTTACGACGCAAACCTACAAAGACCGGCACATACCTGAACTCTACCAACAGTACAACGACAGCACAACAAAAGCACTGATTCACCGTGCTTACCAAATTTAATTTAACTGGCAACTGTTTCACGATAATGCAAGGTGGGCCAAAAGTCACTGAGGGGTTGCAATATGTGATCATTATACCACTACCAGTTGTTTTCCATTCTTTTTCAGATATGTCATGTAGCTTTAATGGCAAATTAATTATGGGGAAGTATAGCGTCGCACAACGTACCTAAGTTGTGAAATTCTCCTATCAACATCAGGGCTCAATTATTCTAACGCGAAGAACATATCACAGGCATTTTCAGGTAAGAGATGCACAACTGCGAACACAAATTTGGAGTTTGGTTCTTCGTTTGAAGAACAAGGAGTAGTGAGTGATTTTCCACGAGTTGGGAGACCTCGCACAGTCTCACTGCCATAATCAATGTGACCAGGGAAAACATGCGGAAAAGTGTTGAACAGAATTCCGGATCTTCGACTCGAAAATGTTCCGAACAACGTGGGGTATCACGAGCTTCGCTGGGAAGAATTTTCCTCGCTCTCAACCTTCTTCTTGGCAAGGTAGAGTTTGTTTAATAAACTGTTGAAACCCCAAGATTATCAAATTAGGCTCCGAAATACGCTCAGAATTGAGGAATTGGCAGGAAATGACCCAAATTTTACGCTAAAATTGATAATGTCTGGTGAAGCTCACTTCCATCTCGATGGGTTATTTAAGCAACAAAATTACCGTTTTAGGGGCTCTGAAGATCTGAGAAAAATGCATCGGAGTCGAACTCCATGAAGTGCACGGTAGGGTGTGCAATGACACCAGATGAGATATTAGGGCCTTATTTTTGTAAACGCTGTCACTGTGACTGAAAAACGTTACAAGATCACGATTGAAAGTTTTTTACGCCTGGCATTCAAAATAGGTCAGATCTGTGGTTCCAACAAGATGGGGCAACTGCTCATACTACAAGAGAAACAACGAGTTTTTGCGGCACTGTTACGGAAACAAGATCATCTTTCACTACGGCAATGTCAACCGGCAATCAGACTTGACCAGCTCTCATTTCTTTTGTGGGGCTATTTCAAAGTGGTGTATGTCAACAAACCCGAATCCCTGAAACAATTGAAGGAAAACATCACGTATTAAATCAGGAAATCGATGATTTAGTTTTAAAAAATCCACCTGGAATGCTATCTCATAGAGCCAGATGAAGTGACAATCTCACATGGACTTCAGGAAACATGTAATTCATGCATAGGTGTGCTCCCACATACTATAGCAATCCCAGTGCATAGAAACGGCAAATTTAGAAAGTAGAGGAAGAAAAGATGTAAACTAATCAGCGAAAAAGGCACGAAGATGGAAAGACGCAAAGTGTGCACGAACGATAAAACTTCTGAAGGCCTAGCTAGATCTGAAGTGACTTAAGAGTGGAGTGATCAACTACTCTCACGATATTTTTATTTTTATTCACAATTTTTTAAATGTTTGCAAGTCTCTACAAGTTATTTTTGACTTGTGCCTTCTCACAGATGGTTACGTTATTCGACAACGTATAAATAGAAAATGCCATTTATAACATGACACTTTATGTATTATGCTTGTATTTTATTCATTAGTGTGAATATATTGGGTAAAGGCAAATTTAAAAATTCATTGACTTGACTAAAGGGTGAAGTTTTAGCCTTCGAGTTACCATTCAAAATTATCTTCAGGTACAAGCAAATACAAAATTGTTGATGTAACCAGGAATATGATAGTAGTGAAATTTTGTTGCATAGTGTTCTTTATCTTCATTGGAAGACAGATAAAGTACATATTTTTTATAATTATTCTTCGTCAAAAATTGATGTGGCTAGTGACCTACGTACTAGAATGGTTAAAATTTCGAATTGTCAGCACACAAACTAACAATTTACTAGGTATGAGATACAAAACCCGATGTCGTAAAAAGAGTACTCTGTCCTGCAGGAGCCGGTATTGTATTTAATTAAATCTTCTTGCCAAGCCAAGATTTTTTTACTGGAAAGGTAATTTTATTTACGTTATGTTCCATGTTGCTCACTGATATGAATAATAATAGGCAATGTAATAAAAAGGCAACAGAAAAATAATATAGCACAGGATGGATCTTTCGTATGATTATCAAATTAGGGTCACACCATTGCTGTTACATTTTATGTGATTCTGGCAGTGGGACTCGGTTATAATTGAAACTTCATTTCCAGGTTCAAAATCAGCTCCAGTTCCTGTGGTAAACGTTCTTTATAGTTGAATGACAAGAGTAGCTCGGGAATCCTACGTCGTATTTGAGGATCGCAAAGTCAAAACATGCGCAGAAGTTAAAAGCTACGGAATAAGTTAGGAAAATCGGTGGAACACAAAAGTCAACTGGCTGTTTTGATCTATCACCTCAAGACCTTGAGGAGTTATCTAACATAATTCAATGTTGCAGGTTTTAAATGCAATAGGTACATCCACAGTTGACACCAAGTGTTCCGATGTTTAAATTTTCACCATAGATAAATGGTGTTGACATCGCATTAAGTTCGTCTACTAAAGGATGAACGGAATCGTGTCATGAGCTTCAGGTCAAGTGAGCATTTAAATGAATGCCTCGTACGGAGATCAAAGTTATTTGCAGTCAATATTAATTTTCCATCCCTTTTACCCACACCTCTCCTTGCACAGAATGATATTCAAATTTGAGAAAATGAACCATTGAAACGAAGTTCCGTTAAAGACACCAGTGTGAACACAGTCAGAATTAGGTGTACCGCAATGTACACCAATACGTAGAGTGCACGTGAGTCTGAGTTATAGCTCTTATGAAGTCTTCTCGGCGAATTTTTTCTTAGGCGTGACAGATCGGAGCGCCACAAACAATGCAGCAGCCACTCCCAAGAGGTTTGATTTCCATCGGTCCCTGAGCCTCTGGTATGTATGAACAGGTAGCTTCCGGTGCATTTCTGAGCGTGGCCAATGAGCCTAGGACGTTCTTCTTCGTAATTTTTTTACCATGCTTTGGTTCACACGTCTCTCTTAATTAAGGTAAGATTAATGACCAATTTTGGGTAGAGGTTATTTTCAAGTTAAAGGAAAGATGGAGACGCATTATGTAACAAAATGGTTCATATTTGGTTGATTATAAATATGAAAGCATATATTTATTGAGTTTTTTCTTTTTTTTTAGATCAGCTCGGACTTTCTGGGCAACCTATACAATGGAAATATAGATCGTATATTTTTGTCAATAAAAATTTTAGAGGTCGAAAGCACAGCGAAAAGCTCGAACCAAAGAGATGAAGCCTGGAATAAGAAACCGGAATATTAGCGCATAACCCGCTTTGGTCCCCAGTCTCACGTGGTTGGAGTCGTTAGTACCGAATTTTTTGACCAAACAACTTGCACTAATTTCAAGTTTTCTTATGATTCGAGCGCTGAGAGCCTAGATATATTTTTGCTTATTTCAAAGACGACAAAATGAAATCTTCGTGCATGCACGTGTTGCCGATTATAAAAACGAGTGAAGAAATCCAGCATGTTACTGGGATGATCCTTCCGGTACACTCGTTGTGAAAATCAGAACTAAAGAGGCGCAAAATAGATAAAAAAACTCTTAACATCAAACAAACGCATTTGAAGGCTACACGTCATCATGTCTAGTTTGAACCACCACCGCTGCCTCTACATTTGGGTTCAAAGGGAAATATATACTTTACATTGCAGAAGGTAGGCAGCTCGCTACTTACACTGCGCAACACTCAGCTAATTTGTGAAGAGCTGGACCTGGGTGGTCTAGTGATGGAGACTGTGTCAGGTAGACAAAGAAGGAGGCAACACATCAAAGAACTCAAAGATGGAGACAACACATCATGAAACTCAAAGAGGGTGACAATATATCAAGGAACTGATAGATGGTGACTGTACATCAAGGAACTCAAAGAAGGAGACAACACATCATGAAACTCAAAGAGGGTGACAACATATCAAGGAACTCAGTGATGGTGACAACACATCAAGGAACTCAAAGATAGAGACAGCATATCACTGACAGGAATGCAGCTGACGACTTAAGTGCAGCTCCTTGATGTGATGCATTGCTATAACTGAACATTTGCTGACTATGATGCAGTTCCTAACCACAGCGCTGAGCAGTACGTACTACACATGAGTATCCTGAGTATATCACAGGCAGTCAATTAATTTTAATCAATCAGGACATCTATGAATGAAAGAAGCCCGTGATAGAGGAGAAAGGCATCAAAATAATTATCGTATCAATTAGTTCATCATAATCCATCTGTTTAGTTTCTCACTTTAATTGATTCAGACAGAAGTCATTTTCCCAATCCGCAAATTGACCTTCTTTGTTTTAGAAGCATATGAGTCATTTGCATTACCTCTGATACAGCAATTAGTAATACTGATGATATATAAAATATAAGAATATTTTTAACACTATTGACGAAAACGCACATGGAGAAGCATGCGTGAAAAAAATGAAAAAATGAATGACTACGGAACCCGGTGCTCTATATAGGCTCGGTTCCATGTGCAGGGAGGCCTTTGAATTCAAGCAAAAAGAAAGCCACGAAGAAAGACACCAGCTGAAGGAACTCCTGACTAGTGAAGTGAGCGCGGAAAACCAAAATATTACTTTCAAGTTATCTCCTTCAGTTTGAGAGAGCTTCAGTTTTTCAGCGTTGGCAATTAAGATAAACGTTGGCAAATCGTTTTGCACACCTTCGGTAACGCATTCTCTAGCATAACTTCATGCTAGCCAACAAGTAGGCGAAACCTTGATAATGTGTATGAATTTCTGGAATAGGAATTTTTCCTAGGAGTACTTAACGCTGTTACCGTTGAAGGATCGCAGCAACGCAGGTACTTCAGATGCCTGAAAGCCCAGGGGAGACTGAGGGCGGCTGTGTTACACAAAGCTAATCATTTCGTGATAACGGTGATAAAAATCAACGGAAGTAAAATCGCGTCAGACCACATGTTCTAATTAGCAATTCTCCCTTAACATTTGGAAATATTTTATGAATTTATTAAATTGAGTTTCTGATGAGGTTTTTTCTACTTTATCTATTTGAAATGAACGCACACAACGATGATTGAAATGAAATTCGTATCTTGAGTTTTCCAATTTTTCGTCACTGGCAACTACAGGGCGCATCATAAGACGCGTGTATACTATTAATATTTTTATGTTTCAGGTACCTTATCAGATGATTTTGACGAAAGAGCAACAAATACCGTAAAGCGAGACGTAAGTTCATCTAGAGATACAAACGGGTTACGATACGAAGCATAAATCGTCTAAATGCAACACCACCGCCATTAGAAGCATAACTTCAATTGTGCTAACGCGCGCTCATCAACAGTGGGACATACCTAAATACTCTTTTTTTAAATAATAGAAATTATACGTGTCACATTTCACAAATGAATTCGGCTGTCCAGTATACCCTGGTCATTTTTCTTACGTATGGTAACTTTTGGCCCACACTGTACTTGAAAATGAACTAAACGAAAAGCTCCCAGGAAGATGGATTGTAGCAACGAGAATTAATGTTACGGTATGAATTCATTATCCAAGTTGTCCATTTATTTGTTATTAGGATTTCGTTTTTCATTCAACTACATTGTATCCTGAAAACGAACGCGTTATCTTGGAACTAAACTTTTCTGGCAGATCGATCCAATTCTCTAGTTCTACACTGAAATGTAGTTCAAAAATATGTCAACAGTAAGACCAAAACTTACACGTTTAGAAGACAAAGAATATTTTTTTTTGGTTAAAGGAGCAGGTATATAAGCGTTATCGTCGCAGCCTCTGAACTATTCAGTGACAGACCTTTGAACAGTCAAGTCTCAAGAATTGGATGCGTATGTACAAGTTAGCGACTCTCCTGATCAACTTATCGGAAGAAACGCTTCGGAAAATGCTGCTTTTGGTTTCGGCGAGAATTATACCGTCGGGATAATTGAGAACACGAAATATTTCTAGCAACTTGTCAAGTATTCGAATTCGTGAGTATTATTATGAAGAAAGCAGGCATTCAGCGCCTGAAACAAAAACCAGAAATTTATCTGGATGGATTTCGAAATGCAGCAGATCGGTGCTTCATACGTCAATTTATTGGTCTCGGACACCACATTATTAAAAGTGAAAATCCTATTAAAGAGCTGGGAAACTTCAGGATTTGCTGAGTGAAGTCGTGCTAAATGGTACCTCTTCCGGTGAATATTTCTTTCAGGAAATGAAGAAACTGCAGTTGTGCATAGCACTTTGACAGTGATTTAATCAGAAGTAGTTAAGAAGAACTCCGAAATCGAAGGGTGCGAAGAATATAAATTCGTACGATACGTACTCTGTCGGCAAACCAAGACTGTGATTGAACATATGTAGTTCTAGGGATTTTATTATGGAGTGGAACAGCGGTTCAGAGATGCCTGCAGCGATGAGCGTAAAATGGATGCATCTTTAGAAGCACTCGAACACCAAATCTTGGAACGGAGTCAAAATATGCTAGAAGAGGGGTCGGACCTTTCAATGACCGATTTAGAGGAGCCCCCACCGTGCCCTGGCGGACGAAACATTTGCGAGCCCCCACCGTGCCCTGGCGGACGAAACATTTGCTAGCCCCCACCGTGCCCTGGCGGACGAAACATTGGCCTAATGTGTGAAGCCGTCTGGGATATGGAAACTGACTTCGTATTGAGTACTGCTTCAACATCTTATACGTTCTGTGCGCCCACGAATGGTTTCCAGTGCAGTAAGTAAGTAAATCATCCTAGGGTGTCTAAGGCTGTTAGCAAGTGGTAGTCACCCATAATATGGCAATATAGTTACTTGAATTGGAAATATCAGTAACGCTCGTCTGGAGGTAACTAAAAGCTTAGATAAGTAATGAAATTCCGATCTCTATTGTATGCGGAAGATTCCTAGTTGCAAACAAGAAGAGATATCTGGAATAAAACATATTTAGGGAAGTCGGCATTTTCAAAATGTGTTAATTTTTTTAGCCACGCTATTATAATTTGCACTGTCAAATTCTTGACAATGTTGTTTGCTCGGTAGCTTCTTTCTAACTTGTCAGATTTGATGTCACTTCACGTACTTATAACGAGTGTGTTTGTGGATATTTTCATACTCTTTTTAAAGCTTTTGTTTCAATAATTTGATGCGAATATTAACACTTTCCTAACTTGCAGGCTATAGTGTCCGATGCGCATGAAGGTGCGCACATGGACGTCCAACGCCGATTTCTGAAGCTGCAAGATTGACAGGAACTTCAGGAATGAAGAAACCATCTCAAAAACTTTGGTTGCCTCCTCCCAGAAAACTCCTCGTACCTTGTTCGCGTTTTCGGCCTCGCCATTACCAGGACCTACTTGGTAGTACGCAGTGCTAGCGTCTGATCGTATAGTATTTTGTTTTTATATCCAGCAAGTCACCTTGAATTTGTCGTATTATTTGTGTTCAGCGTTTGCATGTCACACATAGAGAGCGTTCAAATGTGTCGTACATACGGAGCTTTCGAATATAAAGTTCAAGTAGAGCGTTCGAATTTGTCTTGCACATAGAGCTAAAAAGCGTAGAATGTGCATTTATGTTTTAATTTGACGAAATGCACGGACGAGTATGTCGATGCAAGAATATCTTTGTGTCGCTGTATTCTTTGGAGAAATTACCAACTGGAAAATTGAACAAGTGGAAAATGTTTCGCCGTATTTCGAACTTCCAAAAATTAAAATTCGCCGTGGAAGAGGCGTCTGTCAAAATTCAGTTAGGTAATTAGTTTTACAAACTAATTGATCAATAAAGATGACAAGAAAATTGAACGTATCGAGATGTGAAGAAAAGAATTTATGCGTATCCAAAAACGGCATAACTTCAACTTGAGAACAAACCACAGTTTCAGCAACGAGAGAAGATTATTTCTCCCTGACCTTGCGGTACCAACTAGTCATAAAAGTATTGATTAATAACTTTAATAAATACGATTATGAAAGTATATGTACAATTCTGAATCATATGGGAATAAACTACGTTAAGGCTAATGTATATAGTCTTTCGAACCCGCAATTTTTTTGTATCCTCCTGAAGGTCATTTGTTAGCTCGATTTGCTGGCATTGTCCACAGCGAGATACGGTATCATTCCAGCCATCTGTCCTCGGGCTTCCTATGTTTTAGTAAGCTCTACTATATTAGAATAGTTTAAAGTTGAAACTAAAGATTTTTTTAGCTCATACGTGAAAGAAATACGGCCCAATGACTATTATGTACGAGATATCTGTGAACTCGCAAATTTAATGGAGTAAAGGGAGAAGAGAAAGTACAATAACCCAGCGAGAAAGCCTCAATATCCCAGTCTAAATTTTCCCTGAAGTATATAATTATGCATAATTATGGCGGCCCAAGTGCTAATATCGTCGCTGAATAGTATATTGCCGTCACGGAGGCGAAAATATCAGTTGCGTAAGGTCACATACATTTTTCACTTCCAGGTCAGCATATGGTAACGCTACTTGCAGCACCCTTATAACTACAATGCGACAAAAGAGCTCTTCGATTAAAAAAGACTTCACACCGAATAAAGGAGTACGCCTTCCGCAGGTTTCGACGCTTTCGATTCTAGAGTTTTAGTCGGTCGAAATGTTGTAGCAAATACATCCCAGTGTATTAGGCATTTCCACTTTTCTGCCCAGTTTGCAGCATGCAGTGGCTCCAAAAGTATTTAATAGTTGTGAGTTAAAAACAGAAAAAGATTCGGTCGAAAACGATACTTAAAGCCGAAGAGATGAATGAGATTTTGGACGCGCTGATGGAGTAAAAACAGTCTATGTCAATATATGAAAAACTTGCTCGTAGTGTACCCCATTTTTTTTGAGAAATCCACTCCCTATTAAGTATAATTTTCGATTCGACAGTTGGTGCCAAATTTTTCCTGAAATAAATGATTAAATACCCACTATTAACAGAATATCCGTCACTTTTGGGTGGCAGTGTTTTAAGACGAGAAATTCACGGGAGTTCCGAACGACAAAGGATGAAATAGAACAACACTGTTCCCAGCAACTTTTGGTGCCATAATATGTTTGTCCAAAGCATGAGCAAATATTGTAGGCTCAAGGGTTTCACAGGCAACGAAATCTATTCTATACACACTGCTAAAAATTCCAATCACAAAAAGGTTTGTTTTAAGTTTTCAGTTGATAACGAAGCTTATTCAAATGAGGGTGCAGTCGGGCAAGAAGATATTAGATTCAGATCAAAATTCGGTTGGCTGACTGTCGAAGCTGTATCGGCACATAATGTTTACGTCAACGTGACAGGATTCTCACACGACGGGAAAACGTCAGAAGTACAGCGATAAAGGACAAAGTATACAAAAACATGATAAAAGACATAGTGAAATTATGACGGACTTCATTTCGTATCTGTAGCGCGATGTTGGTTTTTGGAATGCGTGGTCCAGACATGCCCTGGGAGCCTGACTTCTATGGAGTGCACTGCAGGTAGCGTTGTGGAAGCGACCACGCGTCATTTAACCGGGTGCAGGTGACTATACATGTCTTGAAATAGGTCGAGTTTCTGGAAATCAATTATATGACTATTATCGTATTACCGAAGGCCTAACGTTTGTCGATAATATTTTGAGCGAAAACTTAAAGAAAATTAATAAGGCTATCGTCGATGATTGATTCACTAAATGTTATGCAGGACTATAGATCTTGAAGTTGATAAATTCTTCATTTTGGAATTAACGCACTTTTTCAATTCATACGACATATCAACAGAATTTTAATTTTCCACAGATGTGATCTAAAAATTTGGCAAGAGATTCTAGTTTAAAGTTGAAAATTTAATTCATTCATTAGGTCCAGTGGTGCCAATTATATTTGTTAGAAATAAAAGAAAAATCGTTTATTCCGAAATCTGACACATACAGAGCATGAAACATTCGCATTTTCATTCAGTAAAATTATAACCTTTGAATTACGGGTGGAAGCCGAGTTAAAACTTATATGCAAAACCCGAGAAGTGAAATGTGAACTCCAATAAATTGTGTGATCTTTGTGCATACATCTTGAAACAAAAATTGTAGCTCAAAGTTTGCCCATTGCAGCCTAGGTTCTCTTATAAATAAGATAGACCGCAAAAGGATAATAAAAAATCATGATTCATATGAAATTTGAGTATTTTCACGGCTTAATACTGATACTTGTTGAAATAGCGGATGGAAAAGAGTTGAAACCCAAACGATTACGTATATCAACGAAAGACGCCTATTTTTCACTAAGTTAAAAAAAATGAGGTATCAATATTGTAAAATAGGGATGTATTGTATCGAATCTTTAACGAAAGAAAGAAAAATCGCTTGTTCCGAAATCAGTCACATACAGAGCATGTTACATCTGGTTTCAATTAGTAAGATTACAGCCGTAAAATTAAGATGTAGAAATCGCGATAAAACTTCTAATTTTGATCAATAAGCCTACAACGTCCTAATTACAAGTGAAAGTCGCATTGAAGCTTCGAATTGTTTCATAATTCTATGTTGAGCACGAAAAGTGGAATATTATCCAATAAATAACATCGTGTGATCATTGTGCATACATTTTACAATAAAAATTACAAATTACAGTGCAAAGATGCCCTATTGCAAAATAGAATCTCATATACAGAAAGACGATTAATGACTTGATAATCAGATTAGATAGTTATTTCAAAGCTTCCTATCCACATGGAATGCGACCTCGAGAGAGCGGAAAGAAGGAACAATTTGGTATAGACTTCAGAAAACGGGGAAGCTGTGCGCTGGTGCGTTCCCTTATAGGATTCATGGCGCGTAGAAACAGCAAGGTAAGAAAAAAGAGCAAGAAAAGATAGAAAATAATCAGTGAAGGAAGTATGAAATTGGAAAGAATCGAAGTGGGCACGAAATGTAAAAGTCCCGAAGACCTATATCTAGCTGAGGAATTCGCTGTGATGCAGTGAACTAATGACTGTTATAACGATGATTAAAAAAGCCGATGGTCCAATCGTATGTGGAAATAAACTTTAAGTTGCGATTCTGCCCTAATCGTGCGTAACGGAATTTTTAAATATCGAAATGGATCTTCCGGTAAAATTTCATTTTGGTAGAATGAATGCGCGAGGTGGTGAGACGAAGAGTGAATGGAAATTTGAATTTTTTTAATATGTTTTAATTAATACTTCAGAATTGGGGCGAAAGTCTCGAAAATTCCGAAAATATACATATGTGTATTTTTTTAGGTTAAGAACACCCTAGAAGATGCGTTAGACAAAAGAGCAACGAATTAAGTGAAGATGAAAGTTAAAAATGGTTGACCACTTCGCCCTGCGGTCGGACAGAGGTGACCGACACTCGACACCCCAAAGAAATGCTCCCGTTCTCGAAACCTCAAGAGTTTCGAAATTTTGCGTACAGGAACGTGGACTAGCGCTGTCAACGTTTCGTGAACATAACTCCAATTTTTCTGCAGCCTCGTAAAGGCGTATTCGTGTATGTTAACTTCTTTTGCGATGGTTTTGGGACGTTTTGTTCACAATTTTTTAAAATGTTTGTTAGTCTTCAACAATTGAGTTCGATTTGTGCCTTCTCTCGAATGCTTTCGCTAATCGACCACATTTATTTACACTATATAACTTGATTTTTTCTTATAAATTTCGTGGTATTATCTAACTCCTGTTACTTTAAAACAACAGAAGGTGATAATGATTCCCAAAACGCTATATTTTTATGATAATTATAATATATTCATTAGCGGGATTGTACTAGAAAAAGGCAGCAAATATGCAAATTCATTGACTCGACTACAAAGCAAAGAGTCAGCATTTAAGCCTTTTTTTCACTTACTTTAAGTACAAGCAAATGGGAAAGTGTTGGTATTACTAAAAATAAAGAATTATTGAAATTTTATAACATGGTTTTCTTTGTCTTTTCTGTAAGTTTAATTGGGCGCATACTGGTTTTACGATTATTTTGCATATAAAAACAATGTCGTTAGTGACTCGCACACAAAAATGACTAACAGTTCAAATTATCAACACACAAGATAACAATTAGCTGTAGATGCGATCTGCAGCGTGATAACGTAAAAAGTTTATGTTTTCAAGGCATTGGTATATTTTAGTCTTCCCCTCTTGGAAGCCCAAGTATTTTATCTCGAAAATGTAAAGCTGTAAAGGTAACTTCATCCATCTTATATTTCATGAGGCCTACATGTATGAATAACACTAGGTAAGCGTTCAGATATAAATTTTGACAAAAAATAAACGATACGGACCTCGAAGTAAGTTCTTCTATTGAAGGAAGAACGAATTCATGTCATGTTCCTCAGGTCACGTGAGCATTGAAAAAAATGTCCTGGTCTGAGATCGAAGTTATTTTTAGTCAATAATACTTGTCATCACCTTTGCCCACACCTCTCTTTACATAAAATGAAACCGCAAATTGTAGAAATGAACAAGGAAAAAGATGTTCCAAAACAGACACGAATATCAAGTCAGACAGAATTGGGTCCAGCAATGTACGCGATTATGGACAGTTCACGTGTGACAGAATTGTAGCTGTTGTGAAGTCTTCTCGATGAGTTTTTTCTTTGGCGGGACAGATCGGTGAGGCCGCCAACAACGCAGCCGCCCCTCCCAAGAGGTTTGACTTCATCGGGTAGAGCCTCTTGTGCGTAAGATAAGGTAGCTTCTGGTGCATTTCTGAGCGTGGCCGATGTGCCTAGGACGTCCATCTCCTTAATCCTCTTACCATGCTATTGTTCTCACGGCTCTGCTTCAATTAAAGTAAGATTGATGACTAACTTGACATTAAAAAATCATACCATTCCTCGTCACTCTCTTGTGTACGATGAACATCTGCTGAGGAATGTAGCTACCGACTGAAATGCAGCTGTTGACTGAAATACAACTGCTGACTGAAATACAGGTTCTGACTGAAATACAGGTTCTGACTGAAATACAGTTGCTGACTGAAATACAGCTGCTGACTGAAATACAGCTGCTGACTGAAATACAGCTGCTGATTCATGTGCAACTACTGATTCATATGCAGCTGCTGGGTGAAATGCCGCCAGTGACTGAAAAGCGCTGATGCTGACTGCCATGCAGCTGCTAAGTGTGATGCAATGGTAGCTGTTCTAAATAACCTTAATGCTTTGCTAACAGCTGAATGACCCCAATGCACTACTCACTGTGCTGAATGACACCAATACATTGCTAACTCAGTTGAATTACTGCTGTGCATTGCTAACTGACTTGAATTACTGCTATGCATTGCTGACTTGAATTACTGATATGCATTGCTAACTGACTAGAATTACTGCTATGCATTGCTAACTGACTTGAATTACTGCTATACATTGCTAACTGACTTGAATTACTGCTATGCATTGCTAACCGACTTGAATTGTTGATATGCGCTGCTTAGTGACTTGAATTACTGCTATGCATTGCTGACTTGAATTACTGATATCCATTGCTAACTGACTTGAATTGTTGGTATGCGCTGCTTACTGACTTGAATTACTGCTATGCATTGCTAACTGACTTGAATTATTGCTATGCTTTGCTAACTGACTTGGATTACTGCTATGCATTGCTGACTTCAATTACTGATATGCATTGCTAACTGACTTGAATTATTGATATGCGTTGCTTACTGACTTGAATTACTGATATGCATTGCTAAGTGACTTGAATTAACAAAATATCCTCGGTTCATCCCGAGGATGAATTAACACAATAAAAAGTTGTGCAACGTACTCTGTATATTTTTTCTCGGTATGGAAGCTTACCACCCACCCTGTAGGTAGTAAAATACACGAAAAACCTGGAGGAAGATGGATTATGGAAGAAGAAGAAGAAGAAACAAAGTTACACTATAAATTTGTGGTATAAGTTGTTTAAAACTGTGTCATAAAAATTTATTTTTCAACAGCGTTTTTCCCTGAAAACAAACCCGCCATCTTGGAACGTAATTTCTAGGCCAGGAGGATCAAATTCTCTTCCAGGACACGAATTGACGACTCAGAAATATGTCAACACTAAGCCCACCCTCGAAGTTTTTTTGCGAAGGATTTCGATTTTTTTCATCGGAAGAGCAGGTATAAAAGCGGTACCGTACTCGTCCAGCGGCATTCGGTGACAGATCTTCGAATAGTGAAGTCTCCAATTTAAGAAGCGTGTCTACAAGTAAACGAGATTTGCTGACCGACGTATTTGAAGGAACGCCTCTCTGGAAAGTACTGTTTTTTAATTTGTCAAGAACAATTTAATCGGTGTGAGTGTGGACACAAAATATTTTTAACAGCTCTTAAAGCATTCACATTCGGGAACTTTTTATTGCTAAATAAGACGTTTTCTATCGGCGCATTCAACAGCAAATATGTGTCCCAATGGAATTAAGTACATGTCTGCGAAGCGCTTCATGCGAGATGTTGTCGCTCTTGGACAGCTCATCGCAAGAAGCCCAAATCCCGTCAAAGAGCTCGTTAAACTTGCACATTTGCTGACTGGAATGAATCCAAGCGATAGCCCTGCCGGCGAGTACTGTCTATTATCAACAGAACAAATCTCGTTTGTATATTGTAAGTTAGCCGGGATTTTGTCTGAGGTCGTCAGAAAGCAGTCACAAATACAAGTGTGTGAAGAATACGAACACGCAGTGGATACACTCCGGAGTCAAACGACCTCCATGATTCAGTTAATCAAGTTCCATGGATATGATTTTGAAACGCCACCGCCTGCAGAAGAAGCCTGCACGTACGAGAAAATAGTGGGCGTTTCTCTGGAAATACTTGAACAGCATATCTATGAAGAAAAACAGAAGCTCGGCGGATGTTGGGATGTTTCTGGCAGTGATTCAGCGCAGCCATCACCAAGTGCAAACTATTCCTGCGAGATGTGCGAGGGCGCTCTCGACAAGGAAACAGACTTCCCATTCTTGGAGAGATACCCCAACACCATCTGCGCGGCGTGCATGTACGAATGGTTTCTTGCGCAGTAAGTAAATGGTCGTTGTATGGTTTCCAGCACAATGAGTGGATGGTGATAGTATGTTTCACAGCACAGTAAGTAAATATTCATATGGATTTCAACTCCAAGAGTAAATAGTTATGCTATGATTTCTAGCACAGTACGTAATTAGTCTAATAATGGTTTCTGCAACAGTTAGTAAATGGTAATAGCATTTGTTATAGCAGTCTAGTTACTTTTACAGTTAACTGCAAGTGTCACTAATGCTCTTATGGAGGAAATTAATACTTTGACCGGATCGCACGCCATATATGGTACACACGATCAATTGCCTAGGCACAGCAGTAACACGTAGGAACAAAATTTTTCAAGTTTTCACCAAATTTGCGTTCATTTCTCGCATATGTTAGTTTAGAGTAGAAGGAAAATTGAAATAACCAAATTTGTTGTAATCCTTCAATTTTACATTCACAATTAAGATATTTTTCGACTCGAAGTTTTACCTGTGTGGAGAATTGTGATCTAAGTGTTAAAACACAAATACGTACTGACATTCCTTTTTCCAACTGAGATGGAGTAGAATGCTACATAGTAACAAGGTGATATATCTGGAAAGAAACAATATTTTGGATGGTAGGTTTTGAATTTTTTCTCATTTAAACTCACGTCATCGTAATTAGCACCGTAAAACTTTTAACAATATTGTTTACTAAGTACTCCCATGTTTATTCAGATTTGATTTCACCTTACAAGCAATTTACATTCTTTATGCTTGTGACTGGGTGCATTTTCATAGGCTTTTCGAAGTTTCGTTGTCATTGTAATTATTTTACGTGAATATTAACGAAATGTCACGAACGTGCAGGGACTAGTGTACAGTGCGCTTGCAGCTGCACGCGTGGACGACCGACACCAATTTTGTAACCGCAATTTGGGCAGGAAGCACAGAAATGAAGACGCTGTTGGATGCCTCGTGGCAGAAGAACTCGCCACCTTCGCGCTTTCGGGATAGACATCGCCAGGACCTGCTTGGTAGTACGCAGTTCTTGCGTCTAATCGCACGGGATTTTGATTTCGATGTACAGAAATTACCTTTCATTCATCGTGTAATTTGTGAACAGAGTTTGTTTGTGATAGATATATGTAGATCGTTCGAATTTGTCTCGCAGAATGTTTGTACACGTCGTGCATACGCAGCGTTACTACATATCATACAACAGAGCGTTCGAATTTGTCATACTTTCAGAACGCTTGAATTAGTTATACATAAAGAACGTTCGAATTTGATGTACATATAGAGCATATTAGAGCTAGAGCTTATTAGCATAGATTGCATATCTGTTCTTAAACTTAACGAAATACACGGACTATAGTATGTCCATGCAACTATATTTTGTTCTTATTATGTCCTTTGCATGAAGTGTTAATTGAAAAGTTGGCCGAGTGGAAACTGTCCTGCCGTATTTCAAACGCCCATAAATAACAATTCGCCGCGAAAGACTCCTGCGTAGAAATTCAACTTTATAATTAAGTTTGCAAGATATTGACTGATAAAGATTACACAAAAACTGAACGTATTGAGATGAGCTAAAAATGATTCATGTTAATATAAAGACTGACACTAGTTTACACTTGAAAACCTATCTTTGTTTTGGCCATGAGAACAGGGTATATTTCATTGACTTTAAGATGGCAACTAGTCATCAAATGTTTGATAAATAACATGAATAAATATGAGTATGACAATAAGTATGAAATACTAAAGAAGTGGCGACTAAAACCTACTTAGAGGCGGTTGATTTAGTCTGATGTATTCAGAAAATGTATTCCTATATTCTCTACTGAAGGCCATTTGTTCACTCAACTGCATAAGATTGACTGCAGCAAGACGCTGTATCGTTGGACTCATCTGAACTCGTATTTTTACAGCGTTTCCCTAAGTTGCTCCTTATCAGAATAATTCAAAAGTTCAGCAAGATTGTCTCGGCTGAGAACCGAAGAAATTAGTATTGAAAATGACAACTATATTAGAAATATCTATGAACTCTTAAAAATGTGGTAGCGGATAAAAAGAGTACATTAATCGAGTAGGAAAGCATCAACCTCAGATTTCGACTTCTCAGGCATCGGTAAAATGGCCGAAACGCAGCCATAATGGATGAAATGTTACGAAAGAAAGTAGTGTAGGCCACTGCTAGGTCACGATAGAGTCTGTTTCGTAACAGTAGAGAGATGTAGGCTTCTCGAATCCATAGAACACGTGCCTCGGCTGCATTACTTGTACCCAGTGTACCGCAGGTAGGTTGGTAGAAGCGACCACGCGCCATTTCACTGGGTGCAGGTAACTGCACGGTGCTTGAAATCAGTTGGGGTTCTGGAGAATGATTTAGTGAACTGACCACTGTCGTATCACCGTAGGCCTCATTAAAGATTTGTTGATAGTCATTTGGCGAGTGGTTTAAGGTCATTAACCACGCACGCTTTCATCGATGAATAAATTGTGGAATATTATGCAGGACTAAAAATTTCAAAGTTAATAAATTCTTCATTTTAGAAATACAAAACTTAGTACATTTGTTAGTTACATATAAATATATATAATAATAATAATCAAAATTTCCGCAGGCATGTTCTACGAATAGTGCAGGGGATACAGCTTATACAGGAATAAAGTTGGATATTTTTTTCTGTCGTCAGTTGCCAATCATATTGAATAAAAGTCCATTGATTACTTGAAAGCTCCAATTGCAGTTGTAAAAACATTTTATTTACAACTGGAGTAACATATTACATCACGATTCGATTTCAAAATTTTACTATCATGGAAGCATAGATGCAGCGAAAAAAAATTTATTCACGCACTTGCTTTTTAATTTAAGCAGAATGGGATTTTTTTGGTAAATGCTGCACACTTTCTATAGTAAACGACAGTCAAAGTAAGTTTTGTCGGTCTCATGCTCGATTTACCGCATTTCTTAAATATTGAAATCACAACCACATTAACAAAGAAGAAATTTCTAGTCCCGCAGCGTCGCTCACCGTACAAGAAGGAATAGACCCTATACCTTTTGATGAAGCTGCAGCTAGAGACGAAAACAAGTAACACTTGGGACCAGAAGTAATGAGTTACTGACCTGACACTCCGACAGCAGCAGTACGCCTCGCACGACGAGGCGGTGGAAGACGCGCTGGAGCAGCTTGCCGTCATAAGGATCAGGTCCACGCAGCGACGCTTAAAGTTTATCTACAGCTATGCAAGTGACAATGACTGAAAAAGTAACTTAAAGCTAAGATCTAAAGTTAGCAAATTTGGTATGAATAGGTAACTTAAGTAAACGTCCGCATTTCATGCACTCATGTGAGTGCAAATTCATATGCAATGAAGCATATTGGCAAAAACTTCTCTTAATATTTCGTGCGCCAAAAAACTGCTCAATCATTGACTACCGAGGTTGAACATACGAGTTAAAATGCAAGTCTAGAGAGTTAAATTTAATAAAAAAACATTTAAATTCCAAGGAAATAACAAGGGCTGAGTGCCCCGGAACAAATACGAAAGTTTATGACAAATGAGCAGTCGAAGTCGTTGGGCTTGACTAGGTTTTTGGAAAACCCATTAGCACGTTTCCAGGAACCTGGCCTCGAATGTACCCCTGAAAGAATTCATTCGCCATGGTGTGGAGGTTAGCGTGATGGCCTCGCAGCCGAGAGGACAAGGGATCGAATCTCAGCCCAGGAGAGGCTTTTCACGTGACCACGGAGTACTTCCCTTGGAAACGGAAGCTTAAACCACACATTCCTCACATCCCTCATCACACCAGCAGTTGTAAGGCACTGAAAACTCAACGGTAAAACGTGTTGGAATTAATAAAGGTTCTTTTCTTTTCTAGTCATACGTAGTGGTTTGCTGGTGCGTCAACACGCATGTATTACTTGCGCTTAGAGAGAGCCCTGATATTTGAATATTTAAATAGATTGAACTATTAATCCGAGTAAAAAGAGCGAGAGCAAACATGATAGCATCATGTCTAGCTTCAAAACACAACAGCGTCTTCGGAGTCCAACCTATCCTTTACACAAGCAGCCGAACTATGGCACTCCCTAACGCACGGAACGTGTACACCTACGACGCACATCGCGACCGTGTTGAATTTTCTACGCGACATCAAGAGTTCCATTGTTTGTGCAATTATCTGATTCGTGGAGAACAAATCATGACGATGTCTTGGTTCAAGAAGCGTTTACACAAAGTGAGCTCACCACGAACCCTCATAATCACGAGTACTGGCCGACATCACGCTCACTGTACTCGTTATCCGTGAATTACAATGACCAAAGTAGGGCACATAAGTTGTAGTACTATTTAAACTAAGAAACTTTTCTAGTTAGTACAAAACGTCGCATGTGAACACAATGCATTTAATAATGCGATGATTTCAAGATCACACGAACGATTGCTTGAAAGAATACACTCATCTAACCACACGGCATTTCATTCACGATGAAAAAATATTTGCTCATTAAGGCATTGTTCCATTGCATCAGTTATGCGAACTGTGTCAAGTCTGATCACCGAGACATAATAAACATCCTGTAACAAAAGAAAAAGTAATATATAATTTTTCGAAACATACCTCACGAACAGGATGTATTCGAATGAACATCAAGATTATTTTGTGAAAGCGAGTCATTTCGTACAGTCCCACAAGCATTAGGACATAACAATCAATCTAAAGAAAAACTAGTTCGTATCAAAACTCAGAAGCTTGTTTAAATTTTTTTTTTAAAAGTTCATCTGAAGAAGAATGATAATCAGCGTACAATGGTTAACAGCATAAAAATGGCAAACCGCGTTATTGATCAATGGTATAAAGCGTAAAAATGGTTAACTGCATCAAACTGGTAAAGAGCGTAAAAATGGTAAAGAGCGTAAAAATGGTAAAGAGCGTAAAAATGGTAAACAGCATCAAACTGGTAAACTGTATCAAACTGGTAAACAGCATCAAAATGGTAAAGAGCGTTAAAATGGTAAAGAGTGCTTCAAGAAGATATTCAAGAGTGTATAAATGGTTAAACTCTGGCCCCACAACTCTGGTTCAGAGTGTAAAAATGGCAAACGGCGTAATTGATTAATGATAAATGCACGTTCTAGAGTAGCGTTATTCAAAAAGCGGACAATAATACGACTTTATTTTCATCTTCTTGTTCTATACCATCAGGTAATCGAGCACACGAATGATAAAAGATTGTGTCTCCGTGCTGACGATAGCATTTTTGTGAAAATGGTAAATTTGTACTTTAGAAAGTTATTTTTTAAAATTTCTAGAAAATAAATACGAATTTATTTCAGAGGAAGCATTTTTTCAAGCAAGTAAGCTCTTCGGTGAGTTGAGCGTAATATGAAGAAAAATATTTGTCTCTAGAGATATTCAGTCTCCAAAAATTCTCTATAATTCAATCTTCTTCGCATTTCTAAATGCACATTAACGCCGTCTATCTGAACAAGCCATTAAAAATTTCATGAGAAACCTCTCACAAAATAGAAATGAGGCTTGACTGCAGCCCTATAACACTGCTCGTACAACAGTTCGTTTTGCCTAAGATACTATTTACATAATAATAAGAAAGTATGCATTCATTTTTGACTGACTGCTGTAGGACTTCATTAATTGTAATATGTATTCTACGTATTTAATGATCAGCCAAGTTTTATTTGTGCTTTTTCGTGAGTAATCATTTGTTTTCGCACTGAAGAAATTAGAAGAAAATTCGAGGGTAAAGATTCTCAAGTACAAGTCCCTAATCAACGAGACCATTCCAGAGAAGGCAGTCCGTATCAGAGATACAGAAAATTACATTATTTTACAAGGGATTTACCATTAATTCTAACGTCATGGGTAAGTAAATTATTCCATAGTAATGTTTGTCATTATTGTTGGTTTGTTTTATTAATTATTATTATTAATAAATATTATCAGTATTATTATTCATTAATAAGGAATACTGAAGGAGTTACGAGGAAATTCAAGGGTTTAAATTCTCGGGCACATATTCCTACTGAGTGCGTAAAAAACAATTTCCTTATTATTATTTAAATATCACTGATAATTATTATTATATGTTATTTTAAAGCTCCCTGCAACATAGAAGGCAATTCTAAGAGAGTGAAGAGAATAAACCAATGAATATGAACTAGAGAAGTGAGAATCTGTGCCCAAGGTGTGTTCCCACACAGAATTCTCTGCGCATAGAAACAGTAACTTAACAAAGAAGAGAAAGAACAGACAACGTAGAATTAGCAGAGACAAGCATGAAAATCGAAAGGATTAAAGAGTTTATGAAAGAAATAAGTCCCGAAGACTTATACGAAGTAGAGGTAGCCACGAGTGCCCTCTGGGGTCACATAATGCGGACAGGAGGCAGCCGCGCCTGGAACACCTGGCACATCGCTTGGCGACCTCAGGCCGGGTCGCGACCACGGGGTTACGCACTCGTACAATTGGTGCGTACGTGGTAGCAGGACCGACGGGGAAATAGGCCCTGTTTGTACGCATGCATACGCACCTTGCGTGCACACATACACTACTTGCACGCGTGGGCGCACTGCTGGCAAACGTACGCAAAGCTGAAGCTTACGTCACGTCATGTTGTGAATTTTTTTGGGTACTGTTTTGTATACTCTGAATGAGGGGTTTTGCTCGTGACTTTCTATAATTTTTCTGATAATAAGTGACTCGACATGAAGGCCCTCAGTGACTGAATATGAAGGCAATGAGTGACGGACATGAAAGCAATGAGTGACTGAACATGAAGGCAATAAATGACGGACATGAAGGCAATGAGTGACTGGACATGAAGGCAATAAGTGACGGACATGAAGGCAATGANTGAAGGCATTGAGTGACTGGACATGAAGGCATTGAGTGACTGGACATGAAGGCATTGAGTGACTGGACATTGAGGGAGCAAGTGACCGGACATGAAATTAATAAATGACTGGATATGGAGGCTATAAGTGACAGGATATCTGTGCCGTACGTGGATGCATACTAATATTTTCCAGACAAAATGTTGGCCGGCACTTGAAATGAAAGTAGCCAATACTCTCTAGCAGCGCACGACGTCTCAAAAACAAAAATGAAAATTTCGCAATGTAAAACTTTTTTAAGATATCGCTTTTTGAATTTCCAAAACTGACACGCTGTTTTACACTTGTGTTTCACACCTCAGTATATTAGTGCATTATGTTAACAAAAATACGCGGTTTCTTTTTCTTCATGCTGCAGCTGAACATTCATCAAGTCCTCGCGCCCCCGACCTCGTGCGCCGAACGTGAGGTTAAAGCTCTCTCACGTCAGCAAGGAGCGCAGGACGACCGCTCCCTCCCCTCACGGCAGTTCAAAATGCACTGAAGGGTCACGAGCTCCCCACACACACGGGATCATTCATTGAACGTTGTCGTGAAATAAACGAATATTCAACATCGCAAGAATATTTCAGTTCACATCGGGAATGATGGGTATAAATGAGAAGTTTCGGGGATGTTTATTAGTTCAAAACAAGTGCAGGAAATGAGCTCGGGGCAGTACTTGTGACGTAGGTCACACAGGTGTGAGGGCACCGCAGATGTTTCGGTGATAATCCTGTTCTCCACGCAGCGTACCTCCCTCTTTCACGCGGGTCTGTGTAAAAAATCCCGGTCGTTGCAAGTCAGAACGAGAACTCAATCCACCGATGCTTCATGTAGTGATATTCCTACCGAAAATGACACATCGGTCGATCACTTTCCATTTTTAGCCTTCACAGTATTTCAAATTGAAACAACCTGCGTTGCTGACTTAGTGAGCATAGGCAGGCCTAAGTAGAGCCTGCGTAGACTGGGGTCAGTAAACTGCGATTGTGTACGCACAATCCCTCATAACTCAACGACGACACTCCTGGAATAAACGAGTCGATTTTTGATGAACCACATCAAAGAGCTACAAGAAGACGAAGAATTTATTATCAAAATTATATCTCGCAAAAATGACGAGTTTTACGCTGAAGGAATAGCACACAAGTGCTGCCGTGCATTCCAGGAGCTTGCAGCACCTCCCTAATTGAATTTATGATAAGGTAAACGGAATTATTCATACGTTTACGATCATTTTAGCAGATTCCATCATGACTGACAAAATAATCGTCGGTTAATCTGCCATGTGCGACGTTCGACACATGGGAACTTTTTGGGATTGGAGACAAATTCGGTCAGACAAAGTGAAATGTTCTAAAACACACGGAAACGCACCGACATTTTGGTCAACCCAGCCCTGAATGCAGGACTGGGGAACGCTTGCTTCTGAACAACCCGTCAAGGACATTCGGCATTCCAGATTAGGAATCGCGAGAGTCGGGGTCTGGTTAGTCAGGTCCAGGACTGGCCTTTGCCCCTCGTTTGACCCGACCCGCTCGCGGGACCCACTTGACCCGACCCGCTGGCGGGACCCACTTGACTCGACCCACTTGCGGGACCCACTTGACCCGACCCGCTCGCAGGACCCACTTGACCCGACCCGCTGGCGGGACCCACTTGACCCGACCCGCTTGCGGGACCCACTTGACCCGACCCGCTTGCGGGACCCACTAGACCCGACCCGCTTGCGGGACCCACTTGACCCCACCCATTCATGGGTTGACCTCTCCTCGCTGTTATTCCTCCTTACTTTCTCTTTCGTCTCGGCACATCTGTGGCAAGGACCACTCGCTTTCTTCGATTTTATCGTAATGTGGTCATTTCTCCCACGTTACCCCACTTCAGGACACAGCTGTTGCAAGGCTCATCTGCTTTCCGTCACCTTTTACGATGCCCTTGTTTTCGCAACCGTTAAATAATAGTTTTAGGACAAAACCTCATAAGCATTATGATGCAGTAGTTTGTACGGTCGTTTCTTACACCGCGGTTACTCTCGAATACCGCGTATGCAACAATTTTTTCTATGTCAATTTACATTTTCTTGAACTGATAACTCTGGACCACAAATATCGTTCAGTGAATCAAGAAAGAAACGTTAACATCAGAATGAAATAATCAATGCGGTAAATAACTAGGTGTATTTAGGAAAACGGTAAATGATCAGGTGTAATAAATCAAAAACATGAAAAGTAATTTACAGCAAAAATAAAGAGCACGGCAACACAAATGGTACAGTACATAACACTGAATATCACTTGGCGTGATGCGATGGACAGCATCGAATGTAATTAGTCACAACCCATGGCACCGAAAGCAACTTGATGAAACAAAAGAAATGGCAGGTTATTTTGCAAAAATATACACCGTAGCCAACCGCAGTTTCTCAATAACAGGAATTTCGATATGATATTTTGCCATAACGTTCAAAAATTGACACAGATCTACGGTATTTTGTCATATATTTTCAGTAGCTGTCACCATGAGGCGAGTGCGAAGAGAATATGGCAACATAAACGAGCACTGTGGATCATTCTTGGATTTTTAAAAACCCAAATAGGAATTATATTTTCCGGGAGATCAAAAAAATTGGCATTCATGACAAAGTCAGCGAACTACGGACGTCAAAGGTCTTTTTAAATTTAATTTAAAACTCAAAACTCTGAGCGAATTAAAGTCCCCACAAGTTATTTCCACCATCAAAGTGAGAGTTCGATTAGACTTGCTTCTGATTTGACGTTTTCAGTAGGTTAAAGAAACAAAAACTTCAAGTATGAAGTAGACAGATAGCACAAGTAAAAATTGTTTTAGAGAGCACTAGGGAGCACAAGTAAAAAAGGCTGATTGTGCCATGCACCGGTGCATATTCTGAAAATAAGGCATTCCCAATTGTGAACTAAACTCACAACGGACTCCTCGTTTAATAATATGTCCCTTATGTATAATTCACGCGAAGTAAGACGAGAAGCGTACACACACTGAAATTTCGTTCCATATTTAATACGTATCTTTTCATAAAATATTCAGAAAACGTTAGGATTTCTTTAATCATTAGGTTGTTATAGGCTTTGATGTATTGGCTTTGAGAAATTTCTACCCTGTAAATACTGATAATAAATACTATCAGGCTTCGTATGCAATTTTGACACTGAATTTTTCAATAGCGTATGTGCTGCATGAACATCATTTTAATGGATACGAACGAATAATGTCAATATGCATATATTGTATAAAAGGTGTTAAGGAAAAAGAGGAACAAAATTTTACACTGGCCAGAAACTGGCAAACTCTTATGCCTCTATGAAATTTTCCATAAACAATGTTTTTTTTGAGATAATAGCTGTTTAATGTTTTAAAGGACGATATTTGAAAACAAAGTTGCCCATAAGTAATTTATTTATACGTTTACTTTGATAAAAATTGTTCGAAGTTTCCACCCTTCTCTTCGCTGCATTTGTAATATATTTTAGTTAAGGACTGCTGGACATCGTGAGAAAGGCCTGGCATTTCAGAAATATCACCAGAAGCCACGTCAAGTCTTGCCACGAGAGCTTCCTCTCATTCCACAGACTTTTCATGCGCCGGCACGACTTTTCATGCGTCCCCCCAAAAATAATATTGAGTGGAGTCATGTCAGGAGATCTTGGCGGCCAAGCAGCAGGACCATTTCGGCCAGTCCATTTGTAGGGAAATTGAACATTTAGGTAATTTCGGTAATTTCGAATTTCCTCCTGCCAAAATATTTAACAGCTATTATCTCAAAAGTCAATGTTTTCGCAAAGTATCATGAAGGCAAAAGTGTTTATTTTGCCACGTTCTGGTAGGTGTGAAATTTTGTACCTTTTCCCTTTACCCCCTGTATGTACGCATACGTATGTACAGTATTTACTTATGGTGTGTCAGTTGTGCGACCCAGCGTGTTCACACGTACAAGTATGTAGAAGTAGACCAGATCCAAGGACATGCTTTGTATTCAGGTGTTCACTGCACCTGCACTTCTGTTTAAGGGTAAGAATTTCATTCGCCTTGATGAATGGCTCTAAACAGGCTCGAGGCTTCCATGGAAGTTAATTCGTTGTTCCATACCATCATAACTGTTCATAGTGATAGGCATTAAAACTGAAATTTTTCCTATCGTTGTGGTTTTACAACATGGACGCACTCGTAGCCCATATATAATCGACAAAGACGCACATGCACGTCAGAGGCAAGAGCTAATGATATCAATTGAACTTAGCTACATTATAATTGAGCTGATTTGTAGGAAATCTAATTTTAAAGATAAAAATCGCATATATAAGTGAGCTAAAAGTAGCAGACCCCAAAATACCGCACGGCGCTACTGTGCGTCGTGTGCCGGCGAGCGGGCTAATGGTCTTGGGGGAAATATGACTGGAGAATAAACGTAATTTTGCATCGCGTGAAGTGTATAAAAATATTATTGGTGAAATTGAAATCTGTAGGTAGAATGAGGTGGTGTGCAATTCGAACACTCATTACTTTTTTAACAATTATAATCAACGAAGCTTGGTTATATTCAGTCCCGAAAGCTTTCACACTATCAGGGTTCGCTGGATTTGACTTCTCAGTTCTCTCGGGTTCAATGACCATCAAAAACAACTTTGGAGAACAAAACGTCATTCAACCTAGATGTTTTCAAATGGTTGCCCAGTAGTTAATAGCAGCTTCGAATGCCGGCACAAGTTTCCGCACAAAATTGCACACATGTTTATTGAATTGAATCGTGGACCTCCAATAGGGTGTCATTCACCCGCAAACCATGAATACACTTAGGCCATACTGTACGTTGACTTGATATTGAATTGGTTGAAAAAGTACAAGGATTATTAGTATTCAGTTTAAAGCTGCCTAGCCGCATGGAATGCATTCTCAAGAGAACGAAAAGAAGGGATCATTCTGCATGTACTAAAGCGTATGGGGAACCTAGGCACCAGGTGTGTTCCCTCGCAGGATCCCCTGCGCACAGAAGCAGCAAGATGAGAATGAAGAGGAAAAAAAGAAGAGATAGCTAAGACGGCCTAAAAATTAAAAGAAATAAAGTGGGCATGAAAGATAAAAGTCCCAATGCCTATCTTCAGCTGAGGTAACCTAACAGTGGCCCTGTCAGTCCCCTTTGGGTTGCCAGTCCCCATTGCATACGATAGACAACTGGCTACCTAACCAAACTCTATGCCTATTCTATCATATTTTTTTTGAAGGGGAAGTACATGTATTGAATTTAAATTTGAATGTGAGTAAATTAATGAGCAAAATTAAAATAGCCTTATAATTTTGATGAATTTCAACCTAATTTGATAGCGATAAATAGTTGTGAACTTATCCCCCAAAAGCTACATAAATTTCATGCGAGTCTCCAGTAATTGACGCTGTTATTGATCTGAGCGCCGCTTTGTGGGATCAAGACTTTTCGAATTTTTTTCAGGATTGAGCTTTAATTAGTGGAGCTAATGGGTGAAACTTCAGTATAATCAGTGTAATCTTCAGGATAATCAGCGTTTTCTTCAGTGTAATCTTCAGTCTAATGAGTAGTCTTCAGTGTACGCTCAGTGCAACCAACGTAATCTTCAGTGTAGTCAGTGAAACTTCAGTGTTATCAGTGGGGCTAATAGCTGAAACTTCAGTTGAAATTTTCTCAGGTGTAAGCTCCCCTCCCCTCCACCCCTCTCCCCACCCACAGTAACCTTCGCTGACGTGTAACGTCCGGGTTACCATATACTCGTGCGCACACGTGCATCATTGATTCAGGTATTCAATACGAAGGTTTTAAAAAAGATAAAAATCATTTTTGAGGATATGTGTACTGCATAACAACTCATATACGAGATAGGCTTTCGTTTGCGGAATGTAGACAGATGTACGGCCTTAAAAAAAGGAAAAGTAAACCACAATGATTTCAATGTACAGGAGAAACATTACACGCATTTAAGTAAATTATTTAAGTAAAAAAATTTAAAGAGATGGAATTGTTTTAGAAGATGTAACTGAAGATTCAAAAGAAAATTAAAGTAAATGCTATTTTGACACCTCCTTAGAGAAGCACCCCGAGCAGGCTCCGTACACAGTTCGTACTCACTTGTAAACAGTACGTACTCACTTGTACACAGTACGTACTCACTTGTACACAGTACGTACTCACTAGTGGAGCACGATCGTCCACTCGATCACGCGAGTAGAAACTCACTTCGAGTTCAGTAGTCATGTATGTATGTCAAGTGAACTGTCGGTATTATCCACAAAATTGTGGCAGTGTTGGTTAAAAATTGCATTTCGTAATTATACTATAATATTCACTATCATAAAATAGTTAACATGGTGTAATAATGTCGCAAATCATATCATACTTGTTAACATAATGCAATAGTATTTTGTAAGAATAAATGATGAAAATGATCATGAAACTCCGTTCGGTTTTTGTAGATTTTCTTCTTCCCTAAAAGCCCGTTGTAACTTTTGGCTCACCACACGAAGAAATCAGGGCTCTTGCCTTGAAGATGTTTTATTTTTGCCTCAGAGAGAGTAGGAGAAACACGCTTTCATAACATCGACCCTTCATCATTATATGAATCAGGTTGTGCACGGAATCCGCGTCGAGAATCGGTCGCTAGATTCTGACGTTCGATTCAATTTTTTGATCAATACTATTCGTACAAAAGTACGACATCGCGCAGAAGCACGACTGACTCACTCGAAGGAATGGAGACGAGTAAGGGAAGAAGCAGGAGTTACTGACGTTAGGAAAGCAGATCTAAATCTCGAGTTTCTTCAAACTTTCTCAGCGTGCGCTGTGACACACGCGGAGTCGCGCGGGCAAAAATAAAGACTTGTGTGTGTTGAAATAATGCAGTGGAGCATGTCCTTTTCACAGCATGCAATGGTAATTTGAGCGAAATGCGTTCACGTTTGATTGTTGAAGTGTTGTGATATTGTTTTATGTTTAATTGAAGCTTCATGTGGCGAGCCATCAGGGACTATTATTTTTGAGTACTGTACGCGTAATTTAATTTGTAAAAGACCTGAAGACCTGAATGCGCACCCTGATTTATGATGGCTATTTTCGTCTTGTATTCGTAAATATCTTGCATTAAATGACTCCCATATCGAGAAGAATATTTAACGAAAATTTGGAAATGCTGCGACAACGAACATTGGATTGTAATTTTTTGTGACACTCGCACCTAGAATAATTTTTCGGAGCTGAACCTTCGTCGAGTGATACACGAGCAAATCAAGCCCTAAAAGTAGGGTGCCATATCAGACCCGCTAGTTTTTTTATTCAGTCGCCTTCCCCCTTAGGTATCGTCCCCCCGAAAGTGCTCCCTCCCTTGCACAATACACCTGATCCAACACACCTGCTGGCTGGAACATGACGTGACTCATCCTCTGAGCTACACACACGCACCTGCACCAGGTTAACGCACACAAAAAGGCACGCACACGACGCGGGCAGGGACATTAGAAGACTCGGGCCGACCACCGCCACGGAATTTCAGAAGTATTGTGAGGAATTTTGTAGTCAAGATACGGTCCTCCTTAACGCCAGGAGCGTGCGGCCGACGCCAGGAGAGTAGAGTGAGCGTAAGGTTCAATGAAAATAGGAATTTCAACATCATCTGAAAAAATGGTTTGAGAGATGTGGGAGTTTTCTTATGAGTTCATGGCTTTTGCAACAAGCCGTATACGTCATAGCTGATCACCGGCACAGGTCATTGCGTACTCAAGAATTTTGTTAAAAGTAATATTTATAGAAATATGAAGTTTTGACGATAATAACCACTTATCCTTTTTTTCATGTTACCTCATACAATTCTGAATGAAGAATTTACGCACAGAAGATTTGCACAAACATTTTCAAATGACGAAACTCGAAGGTGCGTTGCGTATGTTACGACTTCCATTTTATTTCATGACGGAGAGACGCACACGAACTGTTTCGTGACCTTCCTTATTGGGAAATTTAAGAATTTGGAGAATAAAGGCTGAAAATGTTGCATCATATTACCACATCTCTATTAACATTACCACATCTCTATTAACATTACCACATCTCTATTAACATTACTACATCTCTATTAACATTACCACATCCCTTTTACCATTAACACATCTCTTTTAATATTAACACATTACTTTCATATTAGGACTCCACTACTAGCATCAACACCGCACAACAACCATTAGCACATCACTACAACCATTAGCACATCTCTACAAACTTTAATACATCGCTACAAACATTCACATCACTACTAACATTAGTACAACACTACGAACATTTGTATGCTTTTGCCATCATATAGCACATCAGTTTTAACATTTGTATACTCCTGTCAACATTAGCACTTCACTATTACCCTTGGATAATTCTGTCAACATTAGCATAGCACCATAAACATTGGATTTAAGGTTGCTCAGCGTTTCCATGACCCTACTGATAATAACCATCACCAGCCGCCCTCATTTTAGGTTTTCTTGAAGGGGTTGGAATAGTCGCAGCTGCAGAGGGCAACATCGCGGAGCATCTGAGTGGCACAGCCCACTGCAGCTGCAGTGAAACAAGCCAAACGAATACGGGAAATAAACAAATAAAATAAGTGGAATGAATGAGCGAAGCAAGTGTATGGAATAAGTGAAATAAAAGTAAATAGGAGACGTCGACACTCTTCCAAGAAGTTTTTGCATGGGCTACCGGGCTCCTCTGCGAGCATGAAACAGAAAATAAATCAACCTTTAAGTTAGGCACAAGACCCACAACAGACTCGCACGTCAGGTATTGTTGGGCTCCGGAGTGCAAGTAGTAGCGAGCTCGCCTCTTGTTCAGAAGGTAAACTCGATTCCCAGGGTAGAGTACTTTTCTTAAGGAAAAGAAGGATAAACCTGGCACTCCTGGAAACTGCACACCAGTGTGGGCCGGGCTGCACTGTCTGAACTTCTTCAAAAGAAGCTCAGGTCCCGATATAGTTAATTCAAGGCTGCTTTTTGGTAACCAAGACTTACTGCTGCTAAAAAATTCAATGGCAATCAGTCATTTAATACTTGGAGATAAAATGAAGGAACACCTTCGGAATACAAGACAACTACATTTCCTAAATAGATAACAGACAAAAACTTTCACTGTGAGGTAAACAGCTCCATAAATCGTTTTGGTGTAATCAGTAACAACCAAACGGTCTCCGCTTTTTCATGTATCATTCCTGCATGTATTTCCAGTGTTGTAGCAAATACCGACCAGCATGGTTGCGCTCTCAAGGTCATTCTAAACTACATAATTATAAGCTAACTTCATGAGATTTTCTTCGTGTGTGTAATCATTTATTCACGTACTGATGGAATTTGATTCAGAAAATTCACGGGTCTAGATTCTCGGATACGAGTCCCTATTCAGCGTGACCATATCAGAGAAGGCAGTCTGCATCTGTGATGAAGAAAACTATATTATCTCACACGGAACTTAAGGTAATTAAGTTCCGTTAAAAATTCATTAAGTTCAAAAATTACTTAAGGTAATTTTCGAATTCAAGACTATCCTATACAGGGTTTGATTAATTTGGCGGACAAAGGCAATTGAGGTCTTCGAGTTTTTGTAAATGAAGCACCGGTTCCAAAATTTTGATGCCTTCTTGCAGTATTGCAAACAAACATCTTGTGTAGTTTTGGGTATGCGAAAAACGCATCTGCAGTCATGGCCAAAACGATTGAGACATCATGTAATTTTTTAATAACCCATTTCAGATATAACGCTGTCTAAGTTTAATGTTCAACGCTTGTTGCTCAGTTGAATGAGCAACGCGATTGTTCAGTAGAGACCGAACTAAACTCGAGCTTGGCTTCCATTGGATTCTTACGGACGTCCAGCTGACGTTTTAACATAAGAATTACCTGTGTCAAAATTTTATGAACAGTGGCTCTAGACACCAGCTTTTTTAATACGTATCTCTTTACAATTTAAACCCACTTTTACCAGAAGAATAATATCTGAACAGCGAACTTTAGGTAGCGTCATATCTAAAACGTAGAAATTAGAAAATCAGTTAAAGTTACAATGGTTTAGGTCATGACTGTTGGTCCTTGGGTCACCAGGATATTGTAACTCGGCCTCAAATGAGAGCGACTTGAAACAGATGTGTGCCGCGTGTTCGCACGCGATGATAACTATTTGTGTTAGAAAGCAGTATGATTTGAATATGAACCACGTTGTCGCGCTGCGTTCCTGTTCAGCTCACGACTAGAATCTTAATGCATTTACATATAATTATCGACCCTGGAATTAACATATCGCAGTTATCGTTGACTTTTTTGCTTCTTTTTCTTTTGGAAACGAATTCATGTAATGGCGGTCCTAAAAGCTTAAGTATCTTTTTCGTGCGATATCATCTGTTTATTTCGTTCATTTACACAGTAGAGCACCCTGATTTCCGGGTTTCAAATGTTAATCTCTAGTCAATTAGGAAACTCGTGCAGTTTGAAAATTAGCTATGCAGGGCGCAAATTCGTGAACTACTAGCTATGATCATGAATATTCTCGCGAATGAAGACTTCCATGAATTGAGAACTCGTAAATTACGGCCTTTTACTGCACATAAATTCAAGGTATGTACGTGTAGAAGCTGGCGCGTGTGGAGGCAGGCACGTGTGGAGGCAGGCACGTGTGGANGGGGAGGCAGGCACGCGTGGAGGCGGGCACGTGTGGAGGCGGGCACGCGGGGAGGTAGGCACGCGTAGAGGTACGCACCAGAAAAGCGCTCTCAGAATCGTAGATTGCGCACAGAATATATTGATTTTTGACAGGCGTTGTGACGGAACATGCGTTCACAGTCAGTAGATCAAGGCACCGTTGGTACCGATGTTCCCCGGCAAGTCGTGTGCAACCAGCATTGGTTGGAACCCCAATAAAAAACGTGTACGTGGGCAGTACTTAGTTGTACGGAATGAATCCCATCTGTGACGGCATAATAAGAAATTTCGATGTCGCACTGATTTTCCTCCGATAAGCACTTCAAGTATCCAAAAATTAAGGCTTAATTAATGTCCAACAAAATTTTTTCTCTCACGCTAGTTCGAAGATGTCACTCCTTTCTACACAAACGTCCTGTTCAAAGTACCAAGTGATGTTGTAGGTAGGCTATCTGTCGAGATTATAGTAACGGTCGCTTTTGGGGTCAATTTTTGCAGGGGTCTCATCAGGTCACGAAGGAGACAAGCTATACCACTGGTACTCAGGAAGTGTTCATGCCACTGACTCATTGGGCTGAACTGGGTCACTCAGGTCCATTACTTATCGGTGAGTAATTAAGTTACTTTGAAATTGTGCTGCTGCCAACATTCTGCCTCTGGGTCCCGTAGACAGCAACAATGCTAGTCAGCTGCGGGATGTAGTACGATATAGAATGGACTAAAATTACAAGCCTACATCGATCGCTAACGAAATGCATTAAATGCCTTCGTAGACCGCAACTTGAAGAAGCTCCGAATCCTTTTTCAAATAATTAAAATTCGCTTCAACGCTGGCAGAAGCATTAATTCTCAAGATTTCAAATAATTTATAAGTTCACGTATTTACTCCTGACTTCGCTTTTACTACCACGTTAGCTTTATTAATTTGAGAAGTTGATCCACGAGGAGGTGTGACCGTACAGGTACTGCAGGGCTATACGCACGGCGAGAAGAAATGCAGGGCATTGGCGGTGCGTGCGAGAACAGAAGACGAGCGGCGTCTGCGTGGTCACGAAAGTGAAGCCTTTGACTAATGCTCGAGGCATACCGAGTCTTCAATTAAAGCACGGAGGGAAGAGAGTGCACGATGCACATTGAGATTATGCGAACGTGCGTCAGAAGTCGTGAAGAAGAGAGGGAGAATGATTTTCGACTCAATACATGTATTTTTTTGCGACGCATCGGAAACTGCGATCTGGTGGCTCATCTTATTTTCTTTACTCGCACTGAACAAGTGGAAATTATGTTCTCAAGTATTGCTGGTATACCTCCATCGGTAAACCAGCGACTAGACCTCCCTACTTGACCTTTGCTAGGCTTCTGCGGCCACTGACTTTATAGATACATTTCAGAGCTAAAAGGAACAAGGTGCATGACTGAAGACCGGTACTTTTATTGCTATGCAAAAACCACGAGATCTTCAGCGCTCGATGATTTCAGTTTGAGAGTAAGGAAGAAAACGTTTCCAGCGCCAGTAGGCCTTCAGACATCCTCTTTGAACTTCACCTTAAGCTAAAAGTACGTTTTCAATGGTCTTGATAAGTCATCACGAATTGACTTCCAATATGTTTCATTTTAAAGATTATCGCAAACTTTTACGTCATTTGTTACGAAACAAAATCCAATATTTGCTCGCCATCTGGATTTGCGGTGCAGAATGAGGCGAAAGTGGGTCGAAAAGCAAGCATTCAACCGTACACTGGGAGACAGAAACTATTTCAGTGTAGGACTGTTTAAAATTTTTTACATTAACATCGCATCGCAGTGCAAGTCTTTACATTTGCATCATCGCGCAGTGCAAACCATCCCAATAGTATTATCTCGTGGAGCAAGCCTTTGCACTAACATCATCTCGCAGTACAAACTTTCACATTAGCATCATCGCGCTATACAAACGTCGGCATTAGCACCAGCGCGCTATACAAACGTCGGCATTAGCACCAGCGCGCGATACAAACGTCGTCATTAGCACCAGCGCGCGATACAAACGTCGTCATTAGCACCAGCGCGCGATACAAACGTCGGCATTAGCACCAGCGCGCAGTACAAACCTTCACACCAGCATCAGCTGGTGGCGCAGTGGAGGCGGCCGCTGCGGAAGTGAGCACTGAGAAGCGTTGTGCGCCCTAGAAGAGCTCTCGCAGGACAATAAATCGCCTCATCACAGATTGAAGGTGCGATCGAGCTACGCTGAAATGAGGTAGGGAGTGCGGCAAAGATTAACTTATCTGTTCTACTCCATTCTTTATTAACTCTTGAGTCCTGGGCTTCAGAACATTTTTCCAAATTTGTTCTCAGTTTCGTAGGCTTACGTGAAGAGTGAAAACTGAGCTGTCTCTGTAAGGCTCAGAAACGTAAACTCTGCATGACCATTGGCCTAACGCTTCAAGTCGACGGAAAAGAAATTGTCTTGGTAAATTATCCCTCATTTATTGACGGAGAGAAACTTATCCTTCATCAATATGCAATGGTAAAAACACTGAACAGCTATTCATTTAGCCACGAGCAAGGACTACGTTGTAAAAAATGTAATCATGCAAGGTGTCACACAAAAATGTATACTTCACTTAGNCCCCATAATTAAACCACAGTAGTACAAGAACATATCATGAATACAGTGTAGTAACTGGGGTATCCTTTTAAAGAGACTGAATGACCTGGAATCGGCTTAAAATTGGGCATAATCCAAAGTGAGGTATACATTTTTGTTAGACGCTCTTCTTCAGGGTGCCAAAGAGTGCCAAAAAATAGGTCGGTATTGACACTGTTTCCCTTAATATAATGGCGCCTGATAAAGAGTATTGAAAGAAGCTCAGTACTCACATGATCCTTTGTTTCTCTTTAATGCGCAGCCGCTCGTCTCTGGCGACCACCATGAGAATAGACGAGCGTTCCTCCTCCGTCAGTCCCATGGAGTCGATGATAGCACACACGTAGGCCGTCGTGTCCAACACAAAATCACTTGATTCTATCGAATCACAATCACTGAAGCCTTTATCTGCGTACAGTTCTGAGTCGGTCCACAGTTCTTGCTGGATCATCGAACTTGTTCTTCTGCGTGCGTCACGGCTAGTGTCCGCGCTGCGTGACCGCGAAAGCCCCAATTTCCTCAACATGGCCGTTTCTTCGGTGCCATCGCGCATTTGTTTGGCGTTGTTGCTCATCGCGTAGCTTCTCAAGTCAATGGAAGATCCCGACTTGATACTTGCAGTGCTGCTAATTTCTATCGTATTATCTCCGTAGCGTGGACTGCGAACTGGTGAACCCAAATCACTGCTCGATGAAGGTCGCTGGTTGTGCTTGTTCAAAGACTCTTGGCTTGAAGTAACTGATGGATTATCGTGGGCTAGATCTCCAGTCGACGCCCTGTACTCGTAACTTCTTGCATCAAAATTGGAATGAGGTCTCGAGTTCACTTCACCAAAGCTGCTGGGACGACTACGGTCAAACACTTGTCCTTCAGGACGCCCTTTTCGATGACCCGAGTGCAACTTCTCTGAAGATGCAGGCCTGTTTGGATTAATAGGTGGTTTTCCAGCAACTCTTTTCCACTCCTGGCTAGGGCTCGCTCTTTGTCTGGGCTCCGAAGGTCTTGCTGGATGTCTGAGTTGAACTTCATCTTCGGCGGAATTGTTGGGCCGAGCCAAGTTTGGCTGGGAGGAGCTGGTGATCTCGTTATAGATGGTCATTGCGTTTGTGTGATAGTAAGAGTCTTTCGGCAAATCGAATTTTCTATTACTTTCAGGAACGGACTTCGTGCCAGAACGCGTACTGTCGCTGCTGTCGCAGTCCGAGTCGTTTGCGAAACCCTGAGAGAAGAAAGACAACCTTCAGTAGAAACTTACGCGTGAAGTTGTTCTCAAAGGAAAAAAAAGTTAGCCCTTAGCGAAGGTTTCGTTACATAAATAAGATATTAGAATGATTAAAATTTCGTCGTGCTGTCTTGATTGATGAAGATGGATGCAAAAAAAAATTTCATCAGGGAAAACATGTGCAATTTTTCTATTAGTCATTCTTATTACAAATTTCAGTTGGGAGTGGTCTACAATATGACTATGCCTACTTGTTTCAAATTGTGGGCTAACTAAATGAGCAGTTACAAATTTCACTTTAAAAGCTGACAGTCAATTCGACAACGTGTAATAGCCGAATTAGGACCTGAACAGTTAGGGTAAGTTAAGTGTTGCAATACTCAATCTATTAAATCAACATTTCGCTCGTCTCCTTAGTTCTTCTTTCAACCTTTATCTTCAAGCAAGTCGGAGATTTGTTGGCGAGTCACCGGAAGTCTGCAAGTATAACATTCATCGGGGGCTCGTCGTTAGTAATTTGGTCCCCATATCGTACAGATATGCACAGGGTACCGCAAAAAATGAATCTTATTTCAAATTCGTATGTTTTAAAATTTATTAAAATTTTACTATTTTTGAGAACAAAATTTTGTTTATCGACTGTTTGTCCACATAGGTTTAAAATCTCATGAGGTTACCTTTCACGTTATTGACCCTAGTGAATTTAATATTAAAAGTATTTAAAGTAGTATTAAAAGTAGGCTATCTCACATGAAAGCTAGGTCGCATTTGATAATTTAAAAAGTAACTGTCGCAAAGTGTTTATTTTAATCAAAGTATGATCCTTCTTTTTCTTTTGCCATAGTCCAATTTTTTTCTAAAGCATATATTCCATCTTCAAAGAACTTCCTATATTTTTCAAGAATAAACTACTCAAGTGCTCCAACTATAGTTTCCTTATTTGAGAATATTTTATCGCGAGTAAAAAGTTCGAAATGTTTGAAAAATAATAATCAGTGGGAGCGATATCAGGAGAATAGGGAGGATGTGGTAATTTTTATAGCTTTGACTTCGCATCTTGTCGACCAACGCTTTAGAGTTTGGGGGTCGTGCATTATCAAGAAACATAATTGGTCTATCTCTATTCTGTAGTCTTGGATGCTTCTTCTTCAATTTTTCATACATATGATCAATGTCTTCAAAATAAAATACTGCTATTTCAGTATGGCCTTGTTGCAAAAATGATCATGAATGATTCTCTTTACAGACCACCAAACAGTGACCACTAACTTTTGTGATTGCAATGGTGGTTTCGGATAACGTTTAGGCGACTCATCTGCGTCTGACCACTGCCCAATCCTTTTGCTCTTATCGAAAAGTATCCATTTCTCATCACATGTAATGATTCGATTCAAAAATGGATCTCTTTCGAGCCGGATTGTTGGTTAAGAAAACTACTCTCAGTACGGCATTTCATGTGAGACAACGTAATACTTTTATATTGAACAATGAAATAATGTATTAAGTAATTCAATAGATCGTTGAATTAAGTTTTACTGAAATTGTTCCAGGAATGCTTCAAAAGAACATAATAATATCAGTCAAAAACAATGGTTGGAACAGCAGTGAGAATATATTTCACAGAAAAGTCAAATAGGACTTAAAATGGCACTCTCTTTTAAGAGACACAAACACGTGCAAACTCTCTCGGGACACGATTTACGTCAAACATGTTTTCAGTCGGTCCAGTTTATCAGAGTGCATAGTATGGGGAGTTTTAGTTGGTTAGCACTGCTCACGATCAATTTTGCTGATTACTCATTAGCACACGTGCACGAGTTAAACATCTGGGTCAGCACAGCAGTAAACTTGGTTCCTCGTTCACACCTTCTCGTACAAAAATGATTAAAAGTCCCCTTCACGCGCGCGTTGTGGAGCGTTAAAAGATCTTTTGTGTGAGAATAAAATTCTTTAAAAAATACTTTTACCTCCGACATTTACCCCGAAATTGGAAGTTTGCCATCAAAGTCCTTTGATTCAACAGGGACACGGATGAAATGATTAGCTCAGAAATAAAAAGTTCAGCGTCATTGAGTACAGCGCGTGCCAACTTCAAGATATGCTCACCCTGCGAGTGCTTGTGATGGATATTCGACGCACAACGAGATTAGGGGAGACGCGGTCTTGCTGCTGGCGATTGTTTGTGGCCTGCTGGTCAGAGCTTAGTTTGGAGCCTGTCATGAGTTGGTTGGGCAGTCGGGTCATGCTTCAAAATGCGGGACAGGCGCTCAATTACACAGGCGGTGTGGTACAGGTAAGATCTGGAGGACCATCCTTCCTTGAAATTTTCGGTAGGACGTAAACGGCAAACTTGGGGTTCTGGTGACCGAGGCAAAAGTTGAAAAGAGATTCATCACTTCATGCTCAATGAATCGAAAGAAACTTTCGAGAGTTTTTGATCAAACGCCAGTTGAAGCAGAAATTCGGTGACTAGAGTATTCTTGAAGGTAATTAGAATCCGTGAGGTCCAAGCTCGCTGATGTGTGCTCAACGTTGGTGTTCGGGTTGAGCTTATTTTTGTCACGGCGAAATACCTGAAAATGACATATGAAAACGTAGTTACAACGGACTGAAGAAAACCAACCTTAAAGAATAATCATTAGCTGGGCATAACGCTTGTTAAAGTAAATTGTGGCGCGCTAGACAATGTTTCTGCTACCGCTACTGGAACGCAAGTGACCTCGAACTCTGCAGGAAAATAGTTCATTTTCAACCTATGAGAAGCAGCGCACTACCGACCGAAAGCTGAGCAGTACACGTACACAGTATCACTCTGGATGCCTATGACATCTCCTAAAATTAGAAAGCCACAACGTCAAGAAATAAAGCCTGTTATCAAACCTGCTGGAGGACACTTGACTGCATCGGCCACCGCGATGGTAAAATTATTCTGCAACAACGTTGACAAACTGGCATTACAATCGTTGTCGCTAAGTTTCCGGGCCAGGCTCTATCGGTTTTTGGTGATGCAACGACAAGAATATATGTAGTTTATTCTTGATAGGGTCAATGCCAATGTGAATTGAAACTTTTCTAACAAATCATTTTAAATTACCAGGCAGCCATGCGTACATGCGCTAATGATGAGGAGGCATAGAGGGTAAAATATAAGTCCGTGGATCGAGAAGAGAACGTCGATCAAGAACGAATTTTTTGGCTTTTTATACAAAACTGAGTGTAAAATTAGTAGAATGTTCGATAAAATTGCAAGCCACAAGCACGAACTTAGTACGATTCGATGACTACAGAGTGATAGTGACAGGAGAAGAATTAAAAACATCAAAACGTATTTTAAATTTGAAATGCAATTAAATTCCTGAAAATTTCAATAGATCAGCGTTCTATTCAGGACTTTTAAAATTTTTTAGTGCAACAGGACGACTTCGATGTGCACAGGAGGGACACGAAAAATGTTTCTACTGATTTCAAATAGTAATAATGAAAATCTGCTGAGAATTATCAATATGCACCTTAGATGAATAAAAGCTAAGGAAATACGTCAGAATTAAATTGCTGTACGGTAACTTATATACATAGTATTAATATAATATATATAAAATCAGTGAATACATTTTTTTGACACCTTGAGTAAGTAAAGCATTGGTCATGACCTGCCTTCCATCAAAAATTACACTAAACCCTTTGTGACAAGTGGGGTAAATTTCTTAATTTCAGAGGATTTAGTTCAATTTATAGTATTGATCTATTGGTATTTTCAATTCTTCGCTGCCCACTGATATTTTTAGTATTATTCTACAGTTACTTTTCCAATTTTTCATGCCCGAATGATATGAGCGTTTCCAAACATTTGAGGCTCACACCGAGGGAAGTTTTTTTCCTATAGCATAAAGCAACTCGTGACCACGACGCTGTTGGTCTTAACCTTTATATTTTTCATCAAAGAGAGAATTCTCTCATAAAAGATTAGCAAGTCTCCATTTTGGTTTCGTATGTAGGGGACATAGCGAGAATAATAATTCAAATTTCACCAAAACTTTCTGTTTGGATTCACACCATTTGTTATCAGGGGACGTTGCATGTTTTTGAAAGTTATATGTGGTTACTGTGAGTATCTAGTGTACGGAACGGCATTTTTCATCGTAATAGCATCGTATTTGATTCGATATTCGCTGCAACCTGACAGATTTAAAAAATATGCATCATCCTCTGACGCCGGATACAGCAAATCCACACCGTAAGCCTGGGCTAAATTTAAATTTTTATCTCAGTAAATCCCGTAGAAACAAAAATGGAAGCACCTTCAAGACATCCACTATTCTCAAATAAATAAAATATATATTTTATCAAGAAATTTAGTGCATCCGTATTTAGGATATGTACGATTTGTGTCGATAATGCGACATCCTTTTCCTTGTTTCTGAACGTACTGTCGTGATCATTTGGGTCATTATTTCGAAGTCCCGTTTGAACCTTTAGTGATTCTTCTTCATTTCATAACAAATATCCAAAGCCAAAAAAGTAATTCATTCACTTTAGAATCATACTAGAATGTAACTGAAATGTTTATATTTCAAGCAATCGAATAATCCTCAACTCGTTGGGTCATTTTTAAAGTTCCTTTCGAGCCTCTTATGATTCTTCTTCCTTTCCTAACAAATATCCAAAGTCAAATAAAATAATTCATTCACCTTAGTCTCACTGAACCGTGACCATAATACGATGGAAAAACTTTTATTTGCGTAATCACTGAGAGATGAGTTTTGAATTCCTGCCCTATGCTATTACTGAAAAGCGTGCACGGCCTCAAACAAGTAAGATGGTCAGAGTTTTAGTATTATATACATAAATAGATATATAAGTAATGAAGTGCATTTTTTTTTGTGCTATGGTGGGGTGCACTAGTGGGCGTTGAGTGTGGGTGAAACGTTGGTGAAGTGAGTGGTGGAAAATATAATAGGGAAAGTATAAGGAATATACAACATAAAATTCTCTAAAGAGCAAAATGTGAAATTATATCTAAATTGCGAAATGTTAAGTTGGAGTGCTGATGACAAAGCTATGCTCCACATTGATGCCAGACCTGATCAATTGAATATGCAGCACGCTTTAATGGTCGCATTTTGATCCTACGTAGTTTGAAGTGAGAAAAAAATAATCACTGGGAAAAGATATTCAAAGGATGAATTTAATAACCAATAGAAGGAAAAATTTACAGCATTAATTGCATGTTCACCCAAAAGTTAAAATTTGTACGCAACATTCCACTAGGCAGCGCGAGATATTCCATACAAGTGCGGATTAAACATTCAAAAACATATATTTCGAAAACCTGGAATAAAAGCGCTTATCATACATCATGCGTAAATGAAGGAGGACATTTATTGAGGACTACCTGAGAGAATGATTCACCCAAACTCATGGTTATTCAAGCTAGAAAATCTAGAATACTACCGCACATCATGGCCAGGCACCACACTTGTTGTACAACCCGATGATAAGAACACTCTCGACGCTATCGCAGGTAATCCAATGCAGTTTGTTTACCGGGTAGTGAAAATTTTCCTCCTGTATATCATGGGCCATCTAGACCGATCGCGAGGTCACACATTGAAAAATACTTTCTGCCGCAATCAGCTTTGGTCCAAGTAGCTCAGTAATAACAATGACCAATGTCAGGCCATACCAATACCGATCACACCCTATGGGGATGGCGGTCATGCAGCAAGGGACACAGCAAGGCTGCTCTAGGGAGGCGGCTCGGTGTCAAAGATTGCAACACTTGAATCCACACTCATCACTTGAACGCAGCGGCTTAGTTGGCACAGGTGCTAAGTAGGTTAGAGGCAATGAAGTCTACGAGATGTTATTCTTGCGTTTCTGTTTTTAGAAGAAATGCCATTTTACTAAGTAATCGAGAGCGGCGAAGCGTAAGTTTATGTGCCTAATGAATTTCTTGAGCAGAAAGATGCGTGTTTTCCAAATGAGGGAAAATTTGAAAATTTTGATCGTGTCCTATTAAAAGACTTCCCATTCGAAATTTGGGAAATTAAATTTTTGAGTTATTTTGAGCGAACCTGGTGCTATGTTCTGCAGATTAATTAAAAATGAAACGCGTTTACTCTGGAGTATAAACAAGGATTCCTAATCTCAAATTTGTAAAAACAAATTTTAAGGTAGTGGTGGCATGGGAGTGAAATAACAACTCATGTTTCGAATTCACTCAATGCGATCAGTGATGCAACAAAAACATTGAAATGCTGTGCTATTGGAAGCAAGGGAAGTACTCCGGCATTACCTTGTAGGCTGCGAGTGAAGTGTTCCTACTTGTAGAGGGAAGGGAAAAATCATTTATATTACTTATGTCAAATGGAAAAGGGGGAAATAAAAGAAAGAGGAAGAGAAGGAGGAAGTAGAGGAAGGAAAATTTTTCTGAAAGAAGAAATAAAGGTGAAAGATACTATAGCAAATTTAGTTTCGCAAAATAAAGCTTTAGAAAGGTAAAATAGATGAAAAGAGGAGTAGAATGAAGAACAGTAATATAAGGGAAAGGAGGAGCGAGTGAAGAAGGTAGAGTAACAGTAGGCGATAGCTTCACAATAGCGGTGCACGGTCACGCTCATCAGGAGACGATTCAGAGGTAATTGTTTTTTGGCAGTATCAAAATAGGTTTAAACCTGTAATTTTTATCACATTCTGGAGCAATTTGTATGCGCTTCGTGAAAATTAGATTTACAATGTGCTGAAAAGGTACAATGTATTCCCTGAATATGTTCCAAAAAAGTTTCGAAAAAGCAGAAAAACTCCGTTCAGGAACTTATCGTATTCCGACAAACAGGACAATTTCACCTGCACCAAGATGTCTTCAAATGCGAAGCTTCTTCTCCTTGGTTTTCTGGACGCCTAATTTCGATAGTATTGAAAGCGCATTAAGTGATGGAAATAAGTACAAGATGCCCCATCGAATAGTTGAGAATTTTCTTATTACAGCACAAATTACTCTGAAATCTGTGTGTGGTGAGTGAATCGTATGGGAATCAGTGTACATATTCGATTTTATAATAGCTTTCCAAGAAGAAAAGTTCTTACAAAATTACGTTGTCGAGTGCGGAAATAATTATAAGACAGTTTTAAAAATTTATACTTATCAACAAATCCTATACTTATTTCCACCACCTTAGTTAAAGTCCCATGCAACTCAGTTACAACGTCCTTCATTCGAAGTGAAAAATTACAGGAGCACTTTGGTACTTAGTATGAATACCTCACAAAAAACCGAGGAGTTAGATCGGTTGGGATCCTTCAAGTTTAGTGGTAATGAATTCATAAAAATATAAAACAGTGATAACCTGCTAGTTTGAATCCCTCATCAGAAGAAAAGCGGTAAATGAACCTTGAAAATTAAACATTGCTAGGGTTTATATTGTGTGCTGTCAGAGCATTTCAGAAAAGTATGAAGATTTTAGTGTCTGTGTACTGCCGCTAGGCCTTATACGAGCATAAGTGCACAGTACGTGACACGCGTACTTTGAAAACTACTTGTGACATATCATGATACGGAATACTTGAATGCGTGGACGAACCTCTTCTGGACCTCAAAAAGATGTTAACATTTCAGAAATGAGACATTAAAATCTCACCTATAAACTCTCAGTCGCCGAAACTTGGGCTCTGGAAACGCGAGCTCTGAAAGTTTAGTTCTTCCGGTGTTGGAGACTGCGACCTGAGTTGGCTGACCGTGTAGACCAGGTGCGGGACCACCGGCCTCAGTCACTTCTCTAATTGAGGTCCTCCGAGTCACCAGCCAGATTTACTTCTCAATGTCAGGCTTCGGAAAACTCGATTAACCAAAACAGATATTTTTTGCATTGTTAATTTCAAAAAGATTTTCAGTAGTCCCACCTTAATCGCGAGTAATTCATTCGCGGCGTTGATGACTCGGGTTTTAAGGAACAATGTCACAGAAAAGTGAATATAAGTTCTACGCTTTCTTCTAGATCACAGCGAAAACATCTAAGTGAATATTTCATGTTTTATATCCAATCATTGATCTTTAACAAAGGTATTATTCAGTGTTATATTAAAGACTAGAAATACCAGCTACCAACTGGAGAAATACCAGTGATTCCCAGCAAATGGAGATTTTTAAACTTTGAGAACGACCACGAACACAATGAAATTCAGTAATTTTCAACTTTAAACCGAGAACAAATTTCGCACTTAGAAGGTAGTGTATCACTACTGAGAATAGGAAGCACTTTTCAACGTCCGGCGAATAGTTGAAATGTCAACAAAACACGACCCACGGTACCGAAATTGGACGCGCCACGCACAGCTCGCCTACACGCTTCTCACACCACCGCACCCTCAGCAACTGCAGCCCTGGCCAGCGGCACGGCAGCGGTACCCTCCTGTGCACACCTGTTCCTCGGAACATGTGTTGCTGTGGCCTGTAGACTTGTCGAGAATTTCGTGGGTGTTAATCGGAATTTTTACACTCTAAAGGCAAGTTTTGGGCAGCATAAACTTAAGTTGACCTAGTGATGGAAGTTCTGTAGTTTGTGGTTTTAGAAAAGGTTTTTGACGCTTGTGCCGTCAGTTGTCGCATTTAAGTACAGTTGTTTTGTTTTAAGGAAAACAGCTTTGGAATTCAACGCATTCCAAAAATATTATGAAGTTTTCTGCACCCAAACTCCAAGAATCACAAATACTTTGTACCGGAGCAAGTCTTCTGTAAGACTGATTTCTTTCGTTAAGTTTCAAGCTTTCTGATGCATGATAACCTAATTATAATGCGTGATCAATTATTTTCGATGTAAGATCCTTTCAATATTTCAAAAATAATGAAATAAATTCAAATAAAATTTTTACACAATGTTGGTAATACCGACATGCGCAACCAGTGAAATTTTCGTGCTGATTTTTGCAATGTAAACAGACTGACGCCATCTCTGTGATTATCAAGGTGAAACAAGTGTGCCAAATCAATAGAAATGTGGGAGAAATTTGTAAGATGGGCCGTAAAAGCAGTTCAAGCGACACTGAAAAGAAAATCATTACCTCAGAACTCTTTAAAGGTAAAACTACCTTAGAAATTTCTGAAATTATGGGAAGGTGTCACCAAATAGTGAAGAAGTTCACCGCAGACTCTAGAAAAGTGCGCCATAGGGCAGATACAGGCACGTTTAGGGTAATTTCACGGCGTTCCATGTTGCGAATTAATCGAGGGGCTACGAAGAACTGGATTTACCAGTCAAGAACTTTTTAGTCGCATTGGGGATTCCGAAGTGTGTAAAAGTACTCGGTGGCGGCATCTCAGGAGTATAACGAGTCCCGTGAAACCAGTCGCAAAGCCCCCGTTGACGAAAAATCATATGTAAAATAGATTTAATTGGTTACAGGAAAACCTGAAGGTTGACTTTTCTAAAGTTTTGTTTACAGGCGAAACTCGTGCAACATTTGATAGTCCAGTTGAGTGGCACAAAAGTTGGGTAATGACCGGACCGAATCGTCATAAGCGTTTGAGACGCCAACAAGGAGAAGAGGCATAATGATCTGGGCTGGTACAATTGGACTAACGTTAGTAGGCCCACGGAGAGTACCAGATGGTGCCAAAATGACTGCTGATGCCTAAATCGCGTTTTTGAAAGAGCATCTTGAATCGTGGTTGAAAAGGCAAAGAGCTACCTTCAAAAGGACCATTGTGTGTTTGCAAGTTAATGTTCCCTCACATGCTGCACATAAGACTACTGAGTATCTTCAACAATTAGGCTTCAATGGACATCGGAAAATGAAGTGAGCACTAAATTCTCCGGGTGTAAACCCGATTGAGAACCTGTGGTAAATCATAAAGCAAAGATTTTACGTCAAGAGACGCCAATTGAAGAGCAAGGATGAGTTGTGGGAAGTCCTTCTTGAAATATTTCGTGGTATTACAGCAGATCACATCTAAAAATGAATTAAATCAGTGGATCGTCGACTTACCAAAGTCATTTCCAAACAGGAAAAGCGCATTTCCTATTAATTTGTCTAAAACCATACCTGTGTTTGTGTTTCATTATCTATTTGATTGTCTCATTAATTATCTTCTTAACTCCATAACCATTCTTACGCAGCATTAATAAAAGGTTTTTTGTTCAATTTCGTGAGTTTTATTAAACCTTTTTAATAAATCGGCACACTTGATTCACCGTGAAAATAACAAAAATGGCCGCTCTCGTAGGCTGGCAGGGCAGACACAACACCACCTCTGATTGGTCTTCAATCGGAGACGTGTGTCGAACCCTCTTGACTTGGGTCCATTAAATTGCACGGACGCTCATGTTCAAATTTTGAAACAACTCACGCAGGTAAAGCGTATAATTCGTCCGCTTTTATTTCGCACGATATCTAATTCACAAGAAATTGACTTTAAGTTACAACTTATTCCTACGGTTTGCCGTCAATGCATGGGCTTTCATTTTTTCGTTTTGACATGAAATAAATATTTAAGCCAGTTGAATTACTTCACTGCATTTAATGATTACATATTTATATCATTAACAGATTGTAAGTCCAGAAACGTTTTGATTGGTTGCATCTATTTATATTTTATAAAATATATTAGTTTACAAAACATTTTTGTTTTTTATGAATGCAACCGAAAAAAACTTTTCATTTATGGTTAGAACAGTAACTAAACTAAGTTAGTTCAGTAGATCCTGATTTTTTTGGACGTAAACATCATAGCCGTGCGGCATATCGCCTATACCTGAGCTCGGTTATGCCGTGATCTTGCAGCTCAGAATTCAGTATAACCGCAACGGAGTGCTTCGTACAGTTTTACATGCAATGAATTTGAAGTGTGGCCGTCTCTACCAGCATTATAAAGCTTTTTCTAAAACGTTTGTATCTCCCATGGGCTCCATGGCGTACTGGTTGCGTGATGGCCTCGTAACCGAGAAGACCTGGGTTCGAATTTCGGTTTCGTTGAGACATGTTCACGTAACCAGGGAGTACTTACCTTGGAAAAGAAAGTTTAAACCACGCATTCCTCACATCCCTCACCACGCCCGTAGTTGTAAGGCATTATGTAATTTTACTGATTGAAAACCCGATGTACTGTACTGTATGCTCTGTATGTGAACGAGATCGGAATAAAATATTTTTCATTCTTCTTTCTTTCTTTCTTGAAAACCCAACGGTAAAACGTGTTGGAATTAATAAAGGTTCATACCCTCTCCTGATACTCAAGCATTTATCCTTCAAAAAATTTTGAAGCCTCAAGTTAGCTTTACATTACTGTTGTGGTGAATAATTTACAAAAAAAGTCACACTTTGTCTATTAGAACGGATGAAGAGTTTTAATAAATACTGCAGTGTTCTGAAACAACACCACGCTTATTTTTACATTAGAGTGGGATGTAGAAGAGGACAAAACAAACGAGGGAATTCCTACCCTCGAGAGAACGTTCTCAATATTGGGTATATTCTTGATTTTCTGAGAATGTGCATTTGTGCAGACCAAGCCGAATAAGCATAAGAAAGACGAAGAGATAAACGCTCTTCTTTCTTGACGTTATTCACGTTATCCTTTCGTGACCATAAAACCTGATTGCATAACACTTTTGATGAGTAATTTCTTTAAAAAAACTTTATTTTTGAGCCGTCCGAAGTCTTAACCTACGCGGAAAGTACAAGTGCACATTTTATACTGGCATAAATAGGTACACAATAATTCTATTCACCGCGTATCAGAGCTCGGAAAAAATTTGATGATGATTTTCTTCTTGTCCTTTTGCAGTAATGAGTAAGCTAATTTAATTTCAAATTTCGATCATATCTTAGTTTGACATCGGATATCGTTTGGTAAGTTTTTCACAGTTCAGAATTTTGTAGTTCCGCCCACGTACAAGCGTAAAGCACCAGCATTCATTTTTCTGTCGAGTTCAATTATGAAAACCTTCCTTCTCACCTTGCACGGCAATACGGCGGGCGCCAACCAAGCGACCTACTGGCGGGAGGGCCACGGTTCGATTCCGACTGACCGATTTATCCACGAGAGTTAAGGAGGAAAGACGAGTTGGCCTTCCACGCGTGAGTGCATCACGTCGGGAGCGAGGGCACTGAAAAGCCACTCATCTGAATTCATTATAATTTTATGTACATGTTACGCAATGTACTCACGCCCTGAGCAAGTACGGAAACAAAAAAATAAAGTCACAAGTGAACGACCTATTTTACTTTACCGAAAACATATTCACTGATGTATGAACGCTATGAAAAAAAGTAAATGTCACATTTCATTCAAAACTACCGTTATTAATTTCAATGACAGCCTGAATCCTGCGTTGTGAATCCCTAGCTGTTGCACAGAACATTTCCGGTGAAATATCTTCTCCTGCTCAGAGCTAGAAGTGAGCCTATAAATCTCCGAAAGAGTTCTGAATTCTTTAACAAGCTCTCGCTTTAACTGCAGACCACACAAAATAGTTCATTAGATTATGATCCGGAGACGAGCGCAGCCCCATCTCTTTTAACCAAAATCTCGGGAAAAGGTCTTTACACCAGGCTTTTATGACATTCGCAGTCTTTACACCAGGCTNTCGGAATAAACGATTTTTCTTTCTTTTTCTTTCTTTCTTTACACCTGATTTTATGACATTCGCACTTGGCTTTTATGACATTCGCAGTCTTTGCACCAGGCTTCTATGACATTTGCATTCTTTGCAGCAGGCTTTTATGACATTCACAGTCTTTGCACAAGGCTTCTATGACATTCGCAGTGTTTGCTCCAGGCTTTTATGACATTCGCAGTTTTTACACCAGGCTTGTAAGACATTTACACTATGGACTGTCGTCGGTCGAGGTCTATCAGGAAAGTCACTTCTCTCTTAGAAGCGTTTAACTGTCTTCCAAACACTTGATCTGAAAACTTCCGCGGCACTTCGTAATACGTTAGTTTGATGTTTTTGCTTGATGCAAATTATCGTTTCATGTTTCGATGTTAACTTCACATTTATTTAAAAAAAGTACAAATTTGCTGGGGCTAAATAATAATTATTGAGTCTGTTGATATAAAAAAAACGGACAGAGAGCACATTTATTAGATAATAGTTAGTTACAATCTTGATTCGAAATTTATGCCTCACCCTGTACATTGCATAGCCCGTTCCCCTCGGGTGGACTCAATGGAGTCTTATCGTAAGGTGGGTTATCTTAGTGAACGCGGAGGGGCTAATTCTGTTAGTTAGGCATGTTACTCAACTGCTAATGTGTTGGCGAAGAGAGCAGGGAAATTTTAATAAGTTGATTAAATTAAATTTTCTATATTCGAGGGTAACAAAGAGAATTAAGTATTTGCAGTCAGCTGAATTTGATTTGCCCCATTAGGACATGTCAATGCTGTAATAAACATCACCTGACCTGACATCATTCTTCCTAGACGAATGCGTCATTCTTTGACGTCGTGGAAAGGGACTCTCTGAAAAATGATTTTCATACAAATATCCTGAATGGAAAACCAGTTCAAGGACAGAAAATGAAAGCGTCATAAACACGACACAAAACACCTGCGCTGTAACACATGTATTTACGAATATAATTTTTGATGGTTCTCAACCGGCTATTTCCAGTCCCCATGAGATCGCACCGCAGCTCGAAGTCAGCCGCTGATTTAGGCAGCAACGAAAATGTTGTGGGGAGGGAAGGGANATTTTAAAATGATAATGAACTGTATACAAGTGATTGGGTGGGTGTGCATTTCATGCACACCCACCCTTAATCACTTAATCACGCCCACCTTAATGACCCCACCCTTAATCCCCCCACCCTTAATCACTTAATCACACCCACCTTAATCACCCCTCCCTTAATCACCCCACCCTTAATCACTTTATCACACTCACCTTAATTACCCCACCCTTAATCACCCCACCCTTAATTAATCACTCCACCCTTAATCACTTTTCACATGTGCGTCTTATTTATTTCGCTTATTTGAACTCATATTTGCGTTCGACGCGTTATTATCATCTCCTTATTAACTATTGAGGTTTGTTCATTGAATCTGAATACAGAAGCTCAGATAGTATTGGTACCACGTGTCAAGATCATTGAAAACACTAGATTATTGGAATCACTCATACTTGCACTACAGCCCTTGCGCTAGGATCATCAGCGATCAGCCCTGGAGTATGTACGAAGACATTTTTAGTGCAATCGTAATATATGCTGTTCAAATATTGTCGCGCA